>JAHBCN010013051.1:0-25282 GCA_019359885.1 Listronotus oregonensis
AATAACCGTTTGTGTTGTAAACAGGATAATATTTTTCCTTAGTCGGACTTGTGAACTTTTAGTTAATTATCACATCTGGAGCCAAATATATTTTTTTTAACTTAATTTCAAATACTCCAATACGGATCCGCCAGATTGCCTACCAAAATACGGCCAAGTAATTTTATTTAAAATTTTATTAACTAATTTTATCAATTACGTTTATTTGTTTTTTGAATAAAATATCAGTCATTTTATAATTTAAAAAATTAAATTTGGTACGGCAGTATTTGACATAAATATGAATTGTTTGACCTATGCAATTGTTTTGTGTATCTTTCGGACCAAAAATGACTAGAACTTTTAAATTTTTGGGACCACTGGTATATTTTTTCTTATTCTAATCGTATATATCTGAATATAATAAGGTCTCATATGTTATTTTTTGACCCTTTTGCTTCAAAATATTTAGTTTTTTTTTAGCTTTTTTCTACCTTTCTTAGTATTGCTTTAAAATTTAAACCTTTTAGTTACAACAATTTTACATTTAAAAAAAAATATAGCTTTGTGTCATACCCTATTACTAAATAGTTTTTGCGTTTCATTATTCGCTTTATTAGTGTCACTAAAATTTTTCCCAATTTTAATATTCTTGGCCTTCTCCAAATTAACGGGATTAAGCTCTCCTAAACTTCTTGGTGCTGCAGCTGGGACTTCTTTTAAGGTTCTGGGACCATGGGAAATTTATCCTGAGCCATTTGGAACATTTCCTGAAACAAAATAAAAAACTCTATAATTAAAATAATTCGTACAAAGACTGCTTTATTATTAAACTAAATTCACACTGTAAGGGGAAATATATAAACCGACCTCATTGCCGCTGCTCTTACGGTGCTGTTGATGTACCTTATTCCGGCTTGCCATTTTTTAAAAAAGGAAAAAATGGTTTGTATTAAACCATCTGTTTATAATTTATTATTTATAAAAAGTTTTAACCCTGGGAGAAGGGGTAACATTCCCCCCTCCACCTTTCATGTCTACGCCCTTCGATTTAATTGTGAAAGATGAATACATTTTTTTTATGATTTTTTTTTTTTCAAAGGTACCAATACTTTTTTTTTTGGTTTCCCGGGCTATAGAGGGTTTCTAGAATGCGTAAGATATCTCTTTCAAGCTCAAGCGAACAAATAATGACCTTGGCTTCTCCCAGCGACACTTTATGTGTGCCTGGGAGGATGTTTGGGCCATCCGATTGGTCTGGCTGCTCCACAGAGTATTTAAATAGTTTTCTAAATATCATGTATAAAATGAAGATTGAGAAAATAGCTAAAGCTATAAATATTTTTTTTGGGGTCGTTAAAGCGTTCTGTTAAAATTTATCGCCGATGGAATGTGTCTGTCAGTATTGTTAATAATTTTTAACTAATTCTCTAAAACATACTTTTGCTTACCCATAAACCGGAGTAGCTTTAATTGCCGTCGCGTCGCCCAAGCAACAGGGACGCATACACTCAAAGTACATACTTAAACTACCTAATTCCTACATTTGGTATTTAAGAAACTAAGTAATGTCTGAGGGACTCGATCAAGGACTTTTGTTTATTAGTTGAATTTTATTTCATAAGCCACACTTGTATATAAAAATGCAATAAAAAATCTGTTTGATATAATTAAAATGATTTGTTCCGAGCAAACTTTTAACCAGAAATTTTTATTATATATTTTAGTTAAAGGCAATTATCTCCTCAATTTTATAGGTTCTTGCTTTCCTATGATTATAAAAAATAAAATTTTAGGAAAAAAACTTAAGTAAAACTATAACAATGCTATTTTTTTTACACCTCTCTGGTTAATCAAATAAAATTAAAAGAAAGTGTAGTACCTAAAAGTACCGCTTACAGAGCAAAAAATAGTTATTTTGGTAAAAAAAATTAAACCCAAAAGCAAACCTTTTAAATTTTTTTAAAAAAAAGGTTCAAAAGAACCAAAAACCAGAATAAAAAAAGTTAGTTGGTCTCGGTTTTTATATAAAAAAAAAATTTTTCCAAAAAATGGCCATTTTTTCTATTAAAACCAAATTTTTAATTTAATTGTAATTTATTCGCGTTACTGTCAATGGAACTTTTATAAAGAATCAAAAAACAAACAAAATGCCTTTTTTGATAATCCTTATTGGTGCATTGTTTGCATAGAAAAGTCGGAAAAACCGCTGAAAATGACTTTTAAAAAACCCTAATTTTTTTAAATTTGGGAAAGATGGATATTCGGAAAACTGATATTTTATAATATGTTGTATAAACAGGCAACTAGTAGCGTCAATGAATACATAAAACTGCCAAAATTTGGATGTCTTCAAGAACAGCTCCGAATTTTATATTTTTTTTTAAATAATTTTGTTTTTCCATATTATTTAAAATCAGAAACTTTTTGGGAAAAGGAAAAAAAATATTTATATTTTTTAAAACAATACCATGATATTTAAATTGAACTTTTTTTTTTAAATCGTTTTAAGTTTTTAAATATTAATTTTCGTTATTTTAACACAAACCTTTTTTCGTAGGTAATTAAATTTTCTAAAAAAATATTTTTTATAAAAATTTTTTTGTTTTTTTTTTATAGTTTCGAAAGTCCCCCTAAAATTCTTTTTCCCAAGTGCAGAAATTTTATTTAAATTTTTTGGGATTAAACGTTATCAGCATTTTTTAAATAATAGTAATAAAATAAATAAACATCAAAAATTAAAAATTTATTTTCTCTTTAGGACTCTAATAATTTTGGAAACATATTCTATATTAGATATTCAAAAAATATATAAAAAAAAAAAAACAAAATTTTTTAAAAAAAAAGTTTTTTATCAGTTTTTTTTTTAAATATTTTATTAATTGTTAAAATATTTTCGTTTTTACTCACATACAAAATATATAAAATTTAACTTTCATTTATTTTTTTTGGCTTTTGGGAGATTGTACCTTCCCAGATGCTGATGGTTGCGTCATTTTTACTTGTTTTAAATAATCATCTTTTTTCCCAACCCCCATTCTTCGGGAGGGAAAGAAAAAAATTTTTCCCGTTACGGGATTTTATAAGTAGACTCTTTTGTTATGTTGGTTTGTTGCACCCTTTTGTAAAAGGGAGGAATGAAGTTGTACATTTTTTATTTTTTTTGAACCCAATGCTATGAAACTTTTTGGCAGTTTTAACACCCCAACATTTGTGAGTGTTTCAATTTAACCTCCATAAAAAGTACTTCATTACTTTAATTTTCAAATTTAAAAGTTTCAGGCACTGCACATAATTTAAAATCATTATTAAAAATTTTAATAAAAAATTTTTTTTACCCCTTTTTTATAAAGGGGAGAGGGGGATCACATCCAGTAAATGCATAAATTAAGAAAAAATGCTCTTTTTTTAATACATATTTACATTTTACTTGACATAGTTTTCGTTGAATAAACTCGTTGTAAGGCATTATTTTTTAAATACTTTAAAAAAAACCCCGGGAAAGTCCCGCAATTGGAAAATTAATTTCTAATCCCTCCTAAAGAAAGGGGTTGGCAAAAAGACGACGACTATTTAAATGACGAACCAGCAGGATCTGGCGAAAAATCATAATATTTCTGCAAAACAGGATGTGGTTCAGCTGCTGAAAAAGTGACCTTCATTGCTTAGCGGCTTGCATTGCTTGCAGTCAAAGTGACTGCGATAACAACTCGATAAAAAAGATGAAATCTCCGATACGCAAAAATATATATGAAAATAAATTTCCATTTTTGTTCATGTGAGTAGCAGAGAGTACTGAATATTTAATAAAAATATTTTTAAAAATATTGAAAATGAATTTCATAAAATTTTATTTATTAAAATTTTATCATATTTTCTTAAATATCTAATAATATAGAATTCGCTATTTCTTAGAGTTGTTAAACCCTAAGAAGCATATATATTTTTAATTTTTGTTATATATATTTATTTTATAAACACGATTTTATTATATAATTAATTATAACAGAGCCAAATTGACTAAAATTGTTTTTGGTTTCGTTTTTTAAACTATGAAAATATTAAAATTAAATGATACTAATATGAAACTATTTTTGTAGGAAATTCCAAAAAGATTCGGTAAAAATAACGAAAAATTAATATTTAAAAAGTTAAAACCATTAAAAAAATGTTTCATTTAAATATCAATAATATTGTTTAAACAACATAAATATTTGTTTATTTGCTCCCTTTTTTTTGGTTTTGATTTTCAATAAAATAATAAAACAAAATTAATAAAAAATATGAGGACTTCCAACTAAAATGCTTCATTGAGCTAATAAACAGGTGGAAGCTGTTCAAGGTGTGTGTTTTTTTTAAATTAAAGTTTACATAATATATATTCATATTTTTGGAATGTAATTGTAAAGATCCCATTTAAATGTAGTAACCGGATTATTAAACTTATATATATAATTTATATGTTGATTTCCATAAATTATCTGCCGAGTAATAGGTAAAGTCGGTAATTCAACAATAATCGGAAACGTTTGGCCACAAAAAGTAAAGTACCAAAGAAGGGATAAAAATCATTAAAATAAAAGAAAATTAAAAGATTACTACATAATTGAAAATAACGGCAAAAGAACCCATAAGACAGCGAGGAAGTAACTGCCTTCAAAGTACTGTAAGAACATAAAAATCATGCATTTGTTAGTTACACTACATAAACTATTTAAAAAACTTGTTTGTTTAGGAATTGTGCAATGTTTGTTTAATACGGCTTAAGATTCTCGGTATTGAAAAATAAGTTTTAAATGCCGATACCTGGTTTGTTGGTAATACTGGTATATTCTTCTTGTGACCGTTAATATTTTTAAAATATGCACCTGTAATTAAAACTCCTAAATATGGCCATTTAAAATAGAAAACAAATATTAGGATTTTAAAAAGATATTTAAATGAAATAAAACTGTTTGGTAGGTGTAACAATGTCCTATTTATATTTTTACAAGTAATGAGATAAAAAGAATTACAGATGCACGTAGGGATATTTTACATATTCCTTACCGGGACGGAACCTTGAAAAAAAGAATCAATTCACGGATCCGATCCCCGTAAAGAAATCGAATCACCAATATGAATCACGACTATAAAAATAGGAATCGAATCCAGGGAATCAATTCCTATTTATCGGATCTATGGATCATTCTTTAAAGTAGATTTACAAATGTAACTACGATTTATATGATACTACAAAATCCAGATTCAGTTATTCAAGTGACAAAGATTTTAGCAAGGAGCCCGAAAGGGATGCATTATTTTTTAGCCTCATTTTAAGTGTTGTAACTCCTAACCAAATTAGTTTTTGATAAATATTCTCTAAATTTAAATTTGATATTTTATGATTCAACAAGAATTACCCTTTAATTGACATTTTTTCGAACTGTATTTCAAACCTTGCGATTCTAGATTTTCATACGGTTTTTAAACGTGATTTTTAAGATCACCTCAAGCGAATTATAAATGTGAAATCTTATTGTAATTTACAGAAAGTTTCGCTTCAGAACTCATTTAAGAATTTTTCTGCTTACGAAATAAAAATGTACATATTAATAATTAAAATTATTTTTTAGATGACACCCTAAATAGAATTAATTAAATGTCCAATTCAAAAATATCGCAGGGTTATCTCAAGAATAACAAAAATTATGAAGATCATTAAACAAAATTTTAATCATACTCTTGGGCAAATGTATACCCGTTTTTTGGTATAATATCTGTTCTCAAAGCATAACTGTAAGCTCTTGCCTTCATTTATGGATTATACCTACGACAGCAATAAAACTGCGGATCGGTAGGTATTAAAGAACAGAACATTAGGTAACGGACTTTAATAATATAAAGATTTATAAATTATTGTTTATTTAAAAAAGGGTTAATCAAAAATTACTTTAAAAAAATTAAATATATGCAAAGAAATTTTATAACTGATTATCTAAAATAATTATTTTTTTAATCCAAATATAAAATCTAATTCTGTTTTACTATCAGAGTCATCATTAAGATTATTTAAATAGGATTTATGTTGTTTTGGAAAAAAATTTTAAGAGTCCTCAATTTTTATAATGTGCTCTAGTAAATTTTTTTCCAGCTCTCAACTGGTATGTTAAAATTTAAATTTTTTATAAAATTTTTATAACACTGGGACTTAAAGTGGGTTTAAATTTTTGGGGATCTTTGTTTTTTTGGTTCCACAAATGCTCTATGGGGTTAAAAAAATAAGGGGAGGAAGCCGTAAGACAGTATGCCCACCCTTTTCAGCCAAATTATCACATACATATTTTTTTTTAAAGCATAAATTTACAATTTCCAGAAGAGGGTTTTTTTGTAACTTAATTCAAAATAAATATCATTTTCTAACAAATTTTTCCTGGATTTCAGTTTTTGAACTTGATGAAGTGTGTAGCAGACGGTTTTTAGCTTGCGTTATTCATGACAAAACACTGTTGTTTGGAATTTTTTTTTAAAAAGATTTTTTTGAAACCAGTTTTAAAAAAGTTTTGCACTTTTTTTCCCATGATAATCCAAGCTGGAATTCTTAATATTTTTTGCAGCCAAAGCAAGCAGTTTGGGGCAAACCGTCTTCTGAACCAGCTGTATTATGGTAATGCGTTTTCCTTTTTTAAGGTGTTTTATTACAGTTTTGATTGGAATCAACCCATCCTTTGGGTCTTTTCGTTTTAATGAACCATGTTTCATCAAGGTAAAATGGATTGGTTTTAATTTAATTTTTAATTTTTTAAAGGGGAAATTTAAAATCTCCAAGTGCGTTATCTGTGCGATTCCATTCCCATTTGTCTTTTGTTATTTTGCGGTATTTAAACCCCCTTTTAAAAACAACTCAAAGGAGGGTGGGGCTAATATTTATATTGGTTTCTTTTCGCCCCAGTTTTTTTCAGTTTATCCAAGGTAGGAAAAACCCGCTTTCATTGGGACAATATTTTTTTTCTTTTTAATTAGGTCCTGATCACTATTGTCTATACGGTGAGTTTGGGATCACTTTTTTTTCTTTGTTAAATTTCCCTTTTTTACTAATAGTAATACCCCGATATTTAAAGTTTTTGTATGTAGACAGGTTTTTTTTAAAGGGTTCTTTTTTAATTTGGACCTCTTACATTAAAGTTTCATCAATTTTTCACAAACCTGTTTTGATCAAATGACAAATGTTTTTGGTTAGTTATATTCTGGGGTAAAAAAAACTTATTCGAAACGCGGGAAAAAAAAAACGGTAATTCAACACTGCCACTAAAATATTAGCCAAAATATGTATATGCCTAATGGTTTAAAATCAAGAAATACCTGGCCCACCCCTGCCCTTATGAACAAATGGGTTTACCCAATAACAATAAGTAATAAAATCGTAAAAGGTTTATTGGGGTATGGTCCGTCAAAAGCCATAACGATATACTTTGAGACAGACTGTACCACACTATACGGTTACGAAAAAAGATGTTTCATTTAAATGCTGTTTCTCCGGACCTAAAAAACAACATATTTTAGTTGAAAATGACACGTTGGGTGTAAATGCTTATTTTAAGATCTTTATGGGCAGATGTTTTAAAATTCTTTATCTTAATTTCCCAAAATCAAAGTAATGCTAATTAGAAATCTTAGGTAAAAATTTGGAAATTTAAAATAAAAGATTTAAATTGGCGGATTTTGGCATTTATAAACCAATTTGCCTCAGATTCGGGATATATGGATTTAAGGGGAGCTAGGTCAAAATTTGGAAACTAACGATCTTGGGTGAAAATTTAGAAATTTGAAATGGTGTATTTAAAATGGCGGATTTTGGCATTTCCTGAAATTAGAAATATAAGGAATTAAATTTCCTTTTGGAATCCGATCCATCAAAAAAAAAGGGAAACGATTTCGGATTATTTTAAAATTATATAACAAATTTTAACACGGATTCTTTTTTTAAAAAGTAATCGATTCCAGCCTTCGTTTCAAAAAAAAAAGATAACTCAACCGATTCCAAAAAATTTTTTTCCCTTTCCCCCGCTCTGTTATTTTTCCCACTGCCAAAATTTAAAATTTGTCTAAACAGATTAAAATAAGAAAGGTTTTAAAGATGAACAAGACTTTGGGGGTAATTTTTTTTTAAATGCAATAAGTAGAAGATTTTTATATTATTTATTTTTGTGTTTAAACCTATGCTTCATTGTCATTGTAAAAGCAATGTCTTTGAGGGAAAAGTTTTGGGTTTGGGGGGCCCCAAAACTATTAATGCGCAACCTTAGCAACATCATCTCCCATAATTTTAAATCTTGTTTTTTTCCCGCCGTTCAAAAATAAAAAAAACACATGGTGAAAATCCGGACTATAAGTTGGACGTAGAAGAATCTTTCAATACTTTTTTTTTTAAATAATATTTGTACTTGTGGGGTTATTGTGCAGTTAAATGACATTTCATTGCTGTAAAAAAAAAAATTCCGGGGTTTTTTTAAAACCCCCGCCCCGGGAAAGTATTTTTTTTAGCATTTTGCTTGTTTTTTTCTTAATACCTCTAAGTGTCTCGCGTTAAATTGCCAGCACCATTTTAAAACCAAATCGTCGTCTGACTCATAACCATCACTAATCATGCAAACACTAACAAAAAGTCCCAAAATTCATATCTGGTTATCGTTTGGTTTGGCTAAATATTAATATAATAAATAACGCTAAAATACGATTTCTTAAAATTTTATTGAAATTAACATAAATTATAAAAAAAATAATATAAAAAAATATAGGGATTTTTGACGAATTTCATACGGCTCAAAAAAATATTAATTGAAAAACCCAAAAATTTTTGGGGAAAATTTACTGAACTTGTGTATAAAATTAAGCACACTGAGCCCATACCTGGTTTTTCTTTCAGAATTGTTGATAAAATGCAAATAAATTTTGATAAATCTTGATATCGAGGAATCTTTGGGTATTTTTTTCGATAAAAAATATGTATAATAACAGGTCCTTAAATTCTGGAGGCGACGCAAACTGGCGTTGCTTGTTAAAGAAAACATTTTTCTCTTTCCCCGGGAAAAAGGGAAGAAAAAAAATGTAAAAAAAAATTTTAGTGCGCACACAGCAAACTGAAGGGGTGTTTACGCCTAGCATTTAATTGCGAACCATAATTTCTTACAGATATAAAAATTATTATAGTATCTAAACCTATTACACCATAAAAAATCTACCTGATGAGGAGCAGCAGAAATTTCCATCTCCTCTATATCTAATTCATCGCCATCACCATCGTTTTCTTTGTAACTTTCTTCTGGTTTATTATCGCTTTTTTCACTTTTTTGGGGCCTTTTTTTTCCTTAAATTCCCAATGATTGTTTTTTTTCCATGGCTTTTTACTATTCTGGTTTTTGACTTTTTGCGTTAAGGGACATTTTTACTGCTGGTAATTCTTCACCTTAAAATTAACATATGCATATTTGAGGAATTTAATACATGTAGTTCCGTATATTGTTACAACCATAGATAAAATAAACAAAGGGAGATAAAACTGTTTACAATTAAAAGCAATCAAACATTGAAATATTTTACCTCTTTTGCCCCCACTTGATGGTCAAACATGCGGATACACATGCACCTTGCCAATTGTCCTTTATTCCCGAATTTTAAAATATTGCTTTATTAACACTTAATACTAAAATTCTTAAAGAATTATAGATCATAACCATGTCGTTATCCCCAATAATTTTAAGTTGCGACAGAAAAATGTTTTTTAGTTGTTTTTTTATTTTTGCTTTATTAATTTATTCTCAAAAATAATCATAACGGAATATTAACGGCCCGATGGACAACACTCTTTTTGTAGTTTTTTCATAATTTTCAACGCTACGGTCCGAAGGTCATCGGTCACCCTAGGGGTAAATATTTTTTTGTTTTTGTGAGGGGTGTTTCATTTCGTTTAAATTTGCTCAGAAAGATTTTTTTTTTTAAAGTGCGGTTATAAGAGGATTTTTTAATTATTTTATGTACCATTTTTAATAAACAGACTAAAAAAAGGTTGTAAAACCAGGTTTGTGGAAAACTGGATTCTCTACAAAAATCTTTCGTTTCACAGGTAAGTTTAAACAGTTCTTTTATAAAACTTCACTTCATTGGTGCAATAACATGGCGAACAAATAACTTTTTTGTTGTTAATCCTTTTATGTTATATTTTTGTCAGATTAACCGATTGTTAACTTATTTTGATAAAATTTATATATAACTAACGAAAAAAAATTGTTTATTTTTTTAAACGATTTGAAAGAAAATAAGGTATAAAATTTTTTTATAAACTTTTTTTTATATTAATGGCATATGAACGATTTCAATTATAAAATTTTTTTTTTTAAGGTTTCCTGTTGACCCGGAGAGAAAAAAATTATGGTTTTCCCTACTTGATTTGAAAAGAATATGCAGTTACCACAAATTCCAAAATCTTTCGGTTATTTTGATTTTGATATTATAAAATGAAATGAATATTCTTAAATACTCTTCGATTAGTTAGGAATGCTTTAATATTGTTACTGAATACAATAAATTATATGCAAAAAAATGAAATTTTTTTACCTTTTTTCTTTTCTTAATCAAAAAAATTAAAAAAAATAGAAGTTAAAAATACCTATTTAATTTAGAAAAATGAAATTTATTTACAAGAAAGGGTCCTAAAAATAGATTTTTTTTTTTTATCCAAATCCCAAATTTTAATTTCCCTAAAAACTCCCAATTATATTTTGATAATTCTTTTAGAACTAAACATTTTTTGACCTTTAATTTCCTCCCCTCCTTTTACAAAATGGATATTTAAAGGTGGTTAATGATCTGTTATTCCCTTTTAAAAGTAAATCTAAAAAGTAAGGAAAGTAAACAGATTTTAAAAAAAAAAACTTTTTTATTATGGTTTAACGGTTAACAATGCCAGTTTTCAAAGTGTCCTTTATATGATAAATAAATTTAATTATTGTATTGAACCAATGTTTTATTTACTTACGTTCCTCGAAACAGCCAAAAAAGTTGTCATGGTCTCATAAAATAGCTTTTTTTTTTGGATAATATATTTAAAAAAATATTTTAGTAATTTTTATATATAAATAGTTTTTGAAAACGAACTACACCACTGGTGGCCGCCACGTTTTGCGCTGCTAAACATTTGCGACGTTGCCCAGGGCAGGGAAATCCCTTTTTTTTACACATTATGAATGTTTGATACACAACAAAGCCAATTTATGAATGAACGGTTTTATCTCCTTTGCTTATAATCTATGGTTACAACTTAAACGCAATAATCTAAGTGAAAATTGGGGTTCATTTTTATAAATAAAAATCAAATCAGAAAAAAAAATTTAAAAATACTTTTTAAGAAACATTTTTAATTCAAATATTTTTTTTTAAATTTTAAATGGGGTCCTCAGTTGAAGAAACAAAGCTTAGTAAAAAAAAACTTTAAACACGACTTAACAAAATTAAACTTTTTGAAATTTCCCTTTTTTAAAGAAACTTCGAAAAAAATCCGCAGAACCCCAAAAAAGTATAATAAAAAAAAAAAGGCATTTTAATTCAAACCCGCCTTAAAAAATATTTTTTTAAAAGGGGAGATCGGCAAAAATATTTCAAATAAATACGGGATCTTTCCAATTTTATGAATGTGTTAGGGTTTTAATTGGAGAGAAAAAAAATACCCCCAAATATACGGAACGAGGTGAAACAGAGGGGGGGGATGCCGAACAGCTTTTAAAAGAAGGAAAGTTTAAAAAAGCTGTAAAATTTTTTTCAACCAGAATTTTTTAAAAAAACCTAGTATTAAGGGGAAAGTATAATTCTCAAAATTAAAAAAAAATTTTCATGTTTTTTTAAAAAACCTTCAAAATTAAAAAGTAATACCTAAAAAAATTTAGAAATAATAATATAAAAACTAAAGAACATAAAACAAACATAAAATTTAAAAAAAATTAAAAAAAAAAATGGGGAAAAAAAATATTTGTCTTACCCGACGAAATGGATGCCTCATTTTCATGTATTAAAAACGTCATAAAGCATATCTTAAAATGTAAAGCTTCATCGACAGGGTCAGGTGATCTAAAAAAAAAAAAAAAAAGTTTATTACACTTTTTACCGAATCTGCTCTTAATGAGATTTTTAAAAAATTTTAAAAAAAAAAAATTAAATGTATTTATATTGTACACTTTTAAATATTTTTTTGATTGTAACATAGGAGTAGTTTACTTAAGTAGGTCAAATGGCTATTAAATGATACGAGATATATTATTTTGATTTTTAAAAAAACTAACAATTTAAAAATTTTTTTGTTTATTTAAAAGGAAAAGTAAAAAAAAAATTTCCTCTTTAAAACCCCCCGGGGGGGGGGGTTAAAATTTGGGGAGAGCGAAATTCAAATTTGGGGGGCCTTCCATTTCCCTTTTAAATTTTTACAAACCCGGCAAAATTTTAAATTTTAAAAAATTGGTTTTAAAAATTTTAAATGGAAAATAATCAAAAAATTTAACAGTTCCACCTTTTTTAAAACGGGGGTTTTTTTAAGCCCAAAAAAAAAATTTTCGCAAAAATGTTTTTGTTTTTGTAAAAAAATTTTTTTTCCCCCTAAAAAAAAATTTTCTGAAAAAAAAATTTTAAAAAAAATTGGTGTACCCTTTTAATTTTTAAGATTATTTACATTTTAAAATTTTAATGATTTTAAAAATTTTGTGGTAATAAAAACAAATTTGTTTTTAAAAACCTTTTCTTTTTTTAAAAAGGGGTGAAAAAACCAAAAGGAAAAATTCTCTTCTAAAAATTTTCTTTTTTGGTTAAAATATGTAATATTTTAAAAGGTTTTAAACCCTTCCTTTTTTTTTGGGAAAAAGTAAATTTTTAAAATTTTAAATTAAGGGGCCCTTTAAGCTTTAAAAAACCAAAATTTTTTTTTAAAAATTTTTTCCCAAAAAATTCTTCCCCAATTTTTGGGGGTTTAAAAAATAAATTTTTTTGAAAATGGCTTTTTTTTTTAAATTAATACTATTTTTCTTTTTTTTAAAATTTAAATTTTTTTTTTAATTAATTAAATTTTAATTTAAAAATTTAAACCCTTTTTTTAAAAAATTTTTTGATGTTAAATAATATTTGGTTTTTTTTTATTTTTGAATTTTAAGGGGGTTTTTCCCCCTAAAATTTTAAAAAAATTCTCGGGGCCCTTTTTTAAGGGGGAAAAATTAAAATTTTAAAATTTGATCAAAAAAAAAGGTTTTCTACCTTTAATAGTAAGGGGAAATTTTTAAAAAAAAAAAAAAAAAAGGAAAATTTGACAAACCCCAAATTTTTTTTTAATCGAAATAAAGTTGGTAAAAAAATTTTTTTTTATTTTTAAACATAATTTGGGTTTTTAAGGGAAAATTTTTTTTAAATTAATTTTTTAAAAATTAAAAAATTTTTTAAATATTTAAGTAAAGGGGAAAATTTTAGAAATTTAAATTTTTTTTCAAAAATAACCCCTTTTTTACCCCTTTCATAATTTTAAATTTTAAAAAAATTTGCTTTTTTTCCCTTAAAATTTTCCGAAAACTGTTAAAAAGAGTTTTTTAAATTAAAATTTTTTTAAAAAAATCATTTTAATTTTTTTAAGGAAAAAAAATTTCAAAAAGGGTTTCCAAAAAAAAAAAAACTTTTAATTATTTTCTTTTTAACTTTTAAGGGGGGGTTTAAATTTGGTTTTACCCCCTTTAAAATTAAAATGAAAGGGAAAAAAATTAATAAAAAACAGAAAATTTAAAAAATGCCATTTACCAATTTTTATTTTTTGTAATATTTATAAAACCCTTTTTAAATTTTTAAAATTAAAAAAACCAAACCTCAAAGGGGCCTAAAAATTTTTTTTTAATTTTTAAATATTTTAAAAAAGGGCTTTTTTCCAAAATTTTTTAATCTTTTTTTTAATTTTTCCCTTTTTTGGCCCACGGGGGTGCCCAAAATTCGGCCCCCTTTAATCCGCCAGCGACAAAGTAAAAAAAATTTTTGGGGCTTTTAAAAGTTTTTAAAAAAATTGTTTAAAAGTCAAAATTTTTGTGTTTTGTTTTTTTGGGAAACGCCCAAAAAATTTTGGCCCCTTTTCGGGTTTTTTAAAAAAAAGTTCTGTCCACAATTTTTTTTCTTTGGAAGTTTTTTTGAAAATTTTTTGTTTTTATAGATTAATAAAAAATCTTTTTTAAAAAATACGGGGAGTTTTTAAAATTGTAAAAAGTCAGTGAGTTAGTCAGTAGTAAAATCGACGATTTTCAAAGTGGAATATCTCAGAGATTACTTGATATATTTTTCTCATTTTTTTCAGAGGCAATTAAAAGACTTACATACATTTATTACCGAATTTCATATCTTTATGAAGTAAAGACAAAGAGAAAAATAGGTCGAAACAATTAGTGTAATTACACACATTCGTGCGCAGGCCGTAACTTGGCCTGTCGCAGCGATGAAACAAACTATAAAACTTACAAGATTAATAAAGCCTGTTTTTATAAACGTATAACAAACAAAGATTTTATATACTATTACATTATAAACAGATTGCATTTGTTTTGTTTTGTTACATTTCAAAAGTATAAAATAAAGACTTATTTTATTATAATATCAGTCAATAAAGCTATTTGATCCGAGAGCTGGTAAACATTTTAGAGTAGGTATTTGAGGCACAATGAAAACTTGTACAATTGTTCTTTTATAATATTTAAACACAAAATTACAGACCGACATAGCAGAGGGTAGCGGGACGAAACCGGCCCATGAAGTTTAAAATTCGTAAATTTCTTTTTAAAAAAACATTTTAAGTAAACTAAAAATTTTAGTTTTTAAATTTAATATGATAGAAATTGAAATACAAAAAAGTTAGATTATTTTATCTGTCCAAAAGTTTGCCAGATCTTTGCAAAATTAAAATATTAACCAAATAACCAAAACTACTAGGTTTGGGTATATAACATTACAAACAAAAAAAATCTAGAAACTCTTGTAGAATCTAAAAATATAGTAAAATATAGGGTGTTCCATTAAAAAAACTAAAGGTATATTTGCCATGCTTTTTTTAATCACCCTTTATACTCAAAAATAATTTAAACTGTTTACCTTTACATTCTCTAAAACTTTTGTATTTAGCGTTTTTTGTAATTCTTAAAACAAATAAGATAATGAACTTTACTCAGTGGTTGACTCACCCTGTAGAGAACTATATATTTTTTATGTTTTTAGTGTAATGTTTCAAATGAGAGTTTTTTGTTGTGAAAGGTATATTTATATATTTTTTAAATGCATGATTCTTAAGTTAATTAACTTTAACGTTTTTGAATTTACATCAGCATCTAGTAAATAAAACCAAGTATTATTAAATGAATAGTGACTGAAGTTATGAAGGAGTTTTTATAAATAATTCTTCTGGTACTTTCAGTTACATTATAGGATTGTGTTTTTGTTATTTAAAATTTAAAGAGGGTTTTATGTTTTGAAACCGAAAGAATGTTAAATGTGTTGCCGTTTTGTCTAAATTCCAAACAAAAAGAGAGTATAGTAATGGATTTGGAATAGCCTTATTTCAATTTGGTCTTAAAATTGGTTATTATAATTGAATAAAAAAAAATTATAAAGTTAAAAAGATAATTATTACAAACAAATATATTCATTACAAATTTCTTTTTCTGTGTTAATATTTTAATTTAAACAAAAAAACTTAAGCCTATCACTATAATTTTTACAGCCCTCTTTTTAACCATAATTGGATGATTTTAGTTAAAATTTAAGGTCCTGTTTATATGTGTAAGTTTTATATTATCAAATGAGGATAACTGCGTAGCTTTAGTCCCTGTTAATTAAAGAATACATGGTTGCTTTCGTGTATTGCTAAGGTCAATTCAGGATCTTAAAATCAATTAACTTTAAATCTTTCCTAATTTTGACAATAATAATTAATTTTGTTAGGGCAAATAGATCTAAAATTTGTAATAGTAAGTCATTAATATAATTTTTTTTAAATTATCTTAAATTTAAAAAAAGATCAGATAATTTAAAAATTTAAATTTTTATAAACATTTTAAATGGTTTTATTTTAACATACATACGCGCGCGGTAGTAGGCCTAGTCCCGGCTTAACGCATGCATTCTACATACGTATTACACGAAATGCTTCAGAGTGTTTGCTCTTCTATTATAACTCGTTATCAAAGGCATAAAATTTGGTATGTAAATGCATATAAGAAGTATGTCAATAATAAAATTAAGTAAGAAAATATACTAAATAAATAATTATTATTAAAAAAAATAAGTGTAGTGCAATCAGAGCTGTCAAAACCTGAAGTACTTCAAGTAAAATTTTACTTCAAGTACTTTTTTGTACTTCAAGTATTTTACTTCAAGTACTTTTTATTAGGAGGTACTTGTACTTGTACTTAATTAGTTTTTATGAAGATACTTGGATTTTTACTTGATTTGACCAAGTAAATTACTTGAAGTATTTATTTAAGTACTTGAAGTATTACGATGTACTTTAATAAAAAATACTTCAAGTAAAAAAACTACTTTAAGTAAAGAAAGTACTTTCAGTAAATAAAAAGTACTTGAAGTAAAAACAATACTTCAAGTAAATGGAAAGTACTTGAGATAAAAAATAAACCATAATGGGCCTCCGAACCCCAAACAATTAAAAAAAAAATGAATTAGCTTTGCTACATTCCTCAATACATAGATCACATTATTATAATTAAAGGAAAGTTATATATTTTGCTCATCAAAGTATAAATTATCCTTTCGCGCTAACACTATTAGTTTTAGACTACTAATTATTTAACTTGATATTTTTTAAACTACAAAAAATTAGAGATGTTAAAACAACGGGTCTTTTCATTTTAGGCACCAGTGAGCTGGTGCCAAGGTTTCCACCGACAATTTTTTTCGAAATCAAACTTTATAAAAAATCCTTTATTTTAATACCCAATTTGTTATATTTAATAATGATTACTAACAACCATTTTTTATGACAGTTTTATTATCGAACCCATTCAGGATACGAAACAGTTTTCAAATCACTCCCGAAAATGTCAAAAACGTGACAGTTCAAGAATATTGACTGACTATTTCGTATTGTAAATGCGTTCATTATTACCTTTATTTGAACGAAAACCCCTGTATTTTAATAGGCAACTTAAACAAAATTTCCACTAATAAAATGGAAACGACATCAAAATTGAAGTTAGGTTGTTCTGACTTGATTTTGTGTTGATGGGAAATTAAAATATTTCCCAAGAATAGGTTTTGAGTGCCAACCTGCTGTAGGCACCCATTTGAACATTCGCTTTTGACAGATGTATCGGATGCCAACGGATGCCAAAGCCAACCCGTTGGTAACCACAGGGAAAAAACCCATTTTGGGAAAAACAATATTTCCTATAATAGTTTAAGGCCCAAGCGCTCACCCGAGTACGGCATTGTAGGCCTGTTGCCATAAATTTACATACGAAATTTTACATTATTTCGGACGTCGGATGCATAAGATCCCGACTTAAAACGGGACACTTAGCAACCCTACTTGTTTTCCTAACTATAGTTTTTACCGACTGGCCAACTTTCCAATGAAGTAGCGCTCAATCCTTAAAGTTTTTAAGAGTTGTTGGAAAACCCCGTTTTGAGGAATAAACCCTCTAACTTCCTTACAAAAAATACTACTCAAGTATAATTTGTTTTAATTAAAGGACTTTTAATTATTTCAAGTACTTTTGTTTACTTCAAGTACTTTGGTGTACTTCAAGTACTTTGTTTTTGATTTTTTACTTCAAGTACTTTGTTTTACTCCAAGTACTTTGGTTTACTTCAAGTACTTGGATTTACTTTCAGTAAAATACTTGGGTGGTACTTCAAGTACTTTTTCAATTTACTTGAAAATGCAAATACATTTTAATAAATACTTCGTACTTGTACTTGAAGTAATTTTTAAAAAATCAAAAACTTGGTACTTGTACTTGAAGTACTATTTAAGAGTACTTTGACAGCTCTGAGTGCAATATAGGGACGTTAACTGGATATTTGTTCTAAGATATAAAGTTTTGTAACTAACTCAGCAAATAAAATATTATTTAAAAATATTTTTAAAAATTCTTTTTGGTTAATAATAGGAAACCCTATATAAATTCTGGAATCTTAAATAATATACAAATATATAATATACGAACAAATTCTATTATAATTTTAATACATCAAAAATTGAATTAAAAATATTTTATAAATCCGATATTTACTGAAGTTTTTGTTGGTCGTGTTTTTGTAATAAATATTAAAAAAATAAGGGTGGCTCAGAAAAGACAACTGTTCATAAAAATTATCAAGGTTTAAGTTTTGAAATGTAACTCAATGCAGCTAGGAAAAATGCTAACGGGCAAGTTATAATATAATCTCTTAGCTTAGTATTCTAAAGCTTAACATTCATATAACACTAAATTAATATTTCAGTTTAAATTACATCATATAATAGATATAAACATTCGTTATATAACCATATGCTAAAAAACTAATGGGCCTAATTATTGAATTGCCCTGTATATCTAAATGCACTTTTATGTCTAAAGTAAAAAATAATGGTCCTGTCAACAACAACCAAAACAATGTAATCTTATGTTCTTATTTTGACCCAAACCTTGCCTATATTTTTTAATAATAACAACTTATTAGGTAATTTTCTTCAACCCGTATAAAAATTATAGGTCAATTACATTTTCTTATATGAATTAGTAAATAGCGAAATGAAATATTATATTTTGAAATACTATACAAAAGAAAATCAATAATAAATGTCATTATAATTGTATTGCAAGTTCTGCGCAAACATATTTTTAACTTCAATGATTGCCCCACCTTGTATAGCTACTAGGTTTGTGCTAATACAAAAATGTTACTCTTTACCTAAGTTACAACACATACAAAATTTGTGAAATTCTCACTGGTTACTAGGTTCCATAAGATTTGCGCCATGTCATTTTTAAGGCATTAATTCGTATACGAATTAAAAAAAAATACGAATAAATTTCACCAAAAAAAAAAGTAACACAAATACAAATCAAGCAGTATTATTAAAGGTCTTTAGGCTTCAGGTACTAACAAAGTTTTCAGTATTTCTTAAGCTCTTATATACGCATTTTACTTTAAAAAGTAATGACAATCTGTAAAGCTCCAATTTTGTTATTAATAAAAAATGTACGAAATTAAAAAAGAAAGGTTTCCAGGCGTCCGCCTTCGATTTCAATGACGCTGAAATATGTTATTCTACGTTGAAATCTAAAAGGCATGTATTTTTTTTACCGGCGAAAAATATTTTTGGGGTGTGAAATCAACCCCCAATGTTCACCCCTTTAGAGGGTCAATTGTAGGTTTCACATACAAGTATGTAAATGTCAATGACGATATTTTTGAAACGGTCAAGTGGGTTACAATCTACATAAAAAATGATGCAAAACTTTTCAAAAATATCTAAAATTGAAAAATATGTTTCTTAGAGTTGTTTAAATCCTAAATAAATATATGAATTGCTGCTCTCAGAAAATTAAGTTCACTTGGAAACTATAAAAAATAAAAGAAATAATTATATAACTTTTTGTGTATGAAAGAACCCCACACAAACCTTATGGGAATAGGCTCCCTTTCAAATTAGCTGAAATTTGGATATGTTTTTCGTTTCGGCATCTTGAACAAAAGTCTCAATGGGCACAAAGCTCCATTTTGCTTATTTTGGCTCCTACGGAGCTCCAAAGCTCCACGGATTCACCATTATTGACTCCTTAAAAGGGTAATCTCTTAGAGAGTTTAATATTTGCTGCGTTAACAAAAAGTACCCTCCTATGTTTTTGAGGTCGCTGTATTCAAATCCAATGCCAATATGATAATATTGACAGTTGACAGCTGTCAACTAGCTGCCAAACAACAAGCAATAATAAAAATTGATAAAATCTCCATGTATATATATATATATTTTGAGGTTGCTGAGTTCAAAACTGATATTAAAAAATCAATATTGGCAGTTGACAGCTGTCAACTAACTGTCAAACAGCATGTGACAATCAAAATTGATAAAATCCACGCAGAAATATATATTTTTGAGGGTGCTGAGTTCAAAACTGCTGTCAAAAAGACGATATTGACAGTTGACAGCTGTCAACTAACTGTCAAACAGCATGTGACAATTAAAATTGATAAAATCCACGCGAAAATATATGTTTTTGAGTTTGCTGAGTTTAAAACTGATGTCAAAAAGACAATATTGACAGTTGACACCTGTCAACTAACTGTCAAACAGCAAGAAATAATCAAAATTGATAATATCCACATGGAAATATATGTTTTTGAGGTTGCTAAGTTCAAAACTGGTTTGAAAAAATCGATATTACCAGTTGACATCTGTCAACTAACTGTCAAACAGCATGTGACAATCAAATTTGATAAAATTTACGCAAAAATATCTGTTTTTGAGTTGCTAAGATCAAAACTGATGTCAAAAAGACGATATTGACAGCTGTCAATTGTCAATATGGTCTTTTTGACATCAGTTTTAAACTTAGCAACCTTAAAAACATATAATTACCCATGGGTTTTATCAATTTTGATTGTCACATGCTGTTTGACAGCTAGTTGACAGCCGTCAACTAACAATATCGATTTTTTAATATCAGCAACCTTAAAAATATATATTTACATAAGGATTTTATCAATTTTCATTATTGCTTGTTGTTTGGCAGCTAGTTGACAGCTGTCAACTGTCAATATTATTATATTGGAATTGGATTTGAATGCAGCGACCTCAAAAACATAAGAGGGTACTTTTTGTTAACGCAACAAATACTAAACTTTCGAAGAGATTACCCTTTTATGTAGTCAATAATGGTGAATCCGTGGAGTTTTATAGCTTCGTAGGAGCCAAAAAAGCAAAATTGAGATTTGTGGCCATTGAGACTTTTGTTCAGAATGCCGAAACGAACAACATATCCAAATTTCAGCCAATTTGACCGGGAGCCAGTTCCCATAAGGTTTGTGCGGGGTTCTTTATTTATTTGCAAAGAAGATTCTGTGCATTATATTTTGTAAACAATATATTATTTAAAATCAGAAACCAAAAGGTTTCTGATTTTAAATAATATATAAAAACAAAATTTAAAAAATATGTATCCAAATCAGAGCTGCATATAAGGACTTCCAACTTAAATGCTTCATTGACGCTACTCATTTAGATTTAATGTAAAAAAAGCAAGCTTTGATGTGATATAGTTTGTTCGTAGTAGGTGGCAGTATAAAATTCCATTTTTTTTCTTTTTCCTTCTTCACATTTTATTTGATGATAATATTGATTGGCGGGTAATAACTAAAATATTAAATATTGTGCTAATAAGTGTAATGGTTTGTGTGTGTTTCAATTTAGTCGATAAAAAGCTATCTTTATAACAGAACGACAAACCAACTTAAGTATTTAAAATGTTTACACGTAATTTATGTAGCAGATCAATAATATTTTTTCAACCATTTATTAATGTGTTGCATTTTTTTTTAATAATGCCAAAATACAATTTTAAAGAAAGAGGATTTGTAATGACGAGAAAGGATTATATATGGCCAGCCTTAAATATTATATCTGTTATTTTTGCATATACATTTTTATTCTTCGACAGAGTGTTTTCAAGTGATATAAGCATTCATTCCAGGAAAACAATTAACTTTGAGATTATGGCAATAGCAGTTGACTTATTTGGTCTGTTAATTGTTGTCATTACTTTTAAAAATGCTACATTGCACAGGTATTTATGGAAATCTTTGTTTTCTGAAATATTGGAAATTGAGAGTCACATCTCTTTATATCTACCGAAACGTAGTGTTTGTAACAATCTGAGAAGCAATGTTCCATTTTTATACACGATGGGTTTATACATATTTTTAATTGTATTGTGGCTAATGTCACTATGTATAAATGCTCTTAAGACGCTGACAATTAAAAATATATGCATTAGTGCAATACAATATTACAATTATACTATGGTATTAACTGTGGCTTCGTTATTAATTAATTGTGCAACGATAGTTAAACTTAAGTACAGAGATATACATAAAATACTTTTAGTATATAAACAAAAATCAAAGCAAGAATTAACTAATGTTATTTCGCAAACTAAAATACTTATCTCTAAGACAAATAACACTGTAGATATAATAAATGGGATCTTTGGAAATCAGTTGTTACTTTTAGGATTTTTTTTGCGGGTTGCGTAATATATGGTGCTCTTGGCCTTTTAAATGCAACTATTACCAGTAATGTCTCCGAGCAAAAAAACAACCATAATGTATTATATAATATATTAAAATTTATTTCTACAATAGTTACACACGAAGTATTACTTTTGGTAAGTTTTTTTTAGAATGTAAGGTTATTGTATACTTATTGAATATTTTAGTATGGCCTTTGCTGCGTTAAAACACCGTTGAGATCAACGAAATTAAGCAATGCCAGGTAGCGCATTTCCTTAATCTACTCAACAAGTTCAAAAACGTGTCATATTAATTCCGGATAAAGCTTCTAAAAATAAGAGCGATAGCTCATTGGATTTAAAATAATGTCTAGAAAAATGTGTATAATAGATTTTTTAGCACGAAAAAGATTGCAAAATTTATTAACAAATTAATTTAAAAATTTAACGCTTTTCGTTGTTTGTTAATCATTCCGAAACTATTATTAAAAAAATTAAAAAGCTTCCTAAAGTTAAGGAAATGTTTAATAAAAAAGTGTTAACTTCCGAAGTTCTATCTCCATTATTTACAATTTTAATTCAACACTGAGAACAGAGACAGGGTTATAGTCGTCTTTTTGTACATGTTCCTTGATTTCTTCATATCTTTGGGTAACTTCTTGCAGCAGCTGTGATTTTGAAATCAAGGAACATGTACAAGAAGACGACTATAACCCTATTTTCCAGAAGATAACACCTTTAAGGAAACACTGAGGACAGAGCTTCGCGCAACCGCTAGGCAAATAATGCAGTTAACGTAAACTTGCCTTATACCAAAGTTGATAATAACTAAGATACAAGGTGTTAAACTTTTAATTTTGTTTTCGTTTTTTCGTAATAATTTCTTAACTAAATGACTTAGCGGTATAAAATTGGGGCATTTGGGGTTTTTTTAAGGCAAGAAATTCAAATTTGTTTGTTCTTTTGATGCTACTCATAGAGGGCGCCAGCTACGGCCTACCACACTTGTTTTGGATGGCATAACTTTTTTAAAGGTTACTTTATTGACCTGTTTATTAAAAAAGAAGTTGCTTTAATTCCCTTTGCGCTTTAAAGGACACCGCAATTTTCCTATGGAAAATGGAATTCGGCCAAATGTTTTCAAACTTTGGAAAGTAATAATTTTCAACATGCTGATCAAAAGTCTCCACGGGCACAAAACCCGAAAACCCCTCTAACCCCCCCCCCCAAAATCACCCTCAAAAGTCTCCAAATTTCCAGGGACATTTAGGGCCGATTTTGGGGAGGTTAGAGGGGTTTTTGGGTTTTGTGCCCGTGAAGACTTTTAATCAGCGTATTTTCCATAGGAAAATTGCGGTGTCCTTTAAAGAGATTTATCTCGAAAACAGTTGCTCCTAGAGACTTAAATGAGGTATACATTTTTGACGCAGCGGGAACTATAGTAACTTCTCTTTAATAAAAAGGTCAATATACCAACATCAAAAAAAGTTATGCCAGCCAAAACACGTGCGGTAGGCCGTAGCTGGCGCCTACTACAACATCAAAAGTATGGACGAATTTGAATTTCTTTCCTCAAAGAACCCCCAAATCCTTAATTTTGTACCGCTATGTCTTTTAGTGAAGAAATTATTACGAAAAAACGAAAACAAAATTAAAAGTTTGACACCCTGTATTTTTGTAATTATCAACTTTGGGATAAGGCAAGTTTACGATAATTGTATTATTTCGACCCAAGGAATCTGCTGTTGCAATAATTTGTAAAAGTAAGGAGATATTTAAATGACTCTGGCGCCATTTAACAGATTAATCCCTATGTACCCAGTAAAGCATAATAATACGAGAAGATGTTAAAAAGTAAAAAATGTTAATAATTTTAAAAAGTGCTATCTAGTTGGTTATAAACATGATATTTAAAAATCGCAAAACAGTCACCTTTTGACAAAGGAAAAAATGGATACCCATTATTTCACGATTTTGTGAAATTTAAATGGGTAGTTTTGCGATACCACGTCAGGCGGCGCTGAACGAAAACTAAAGTAAGTAAAAAGAATTAAAAAAGCAGTATTTTGCCCGACTGCAATAAAATATGATAATGGTAGAGGTTCTTAAGCCTTAATTAAAATATAGAAAAAATTTTTTTTGCATATGGCTCACAATAAAATAATAATAGTTATTATTACGTTGTTAGGGGTATGCTTTTTGCTAATTGCATTAAAATTACGGGGTTTCTAAAAGGATGAAAACCTCGGGTGGCTAAGATGGATACATGTTTCACCCTTGCTGGGGATGGTCATATTGGTCATGCCCTAGATAGCAATTTTTAACATTATTTACAATTTTACTTTCTAACATATTTTCGTATTAATATGCTTTAGTGGTTGCATTGAGACTAGTCTGTTAGATGGCGACAGAGTTATTTAAATCTCTCCTTACTTTTACGAAGGTAGATAACGGTAGATGGCGATGTGTTTTTATTCCACGTAATATTTGTATGTGTTCACAATGTCAATGATTTTTATAATTAAACTGTGTATTGTGTTATAATTGTGTAGTTGGGTTGAAGGGTAAATGGGTAAATGGGTAGATGAGTAGAGGGGTAGATGGGTAAAGGGGTAGATGAATAGATGGGTAGATAGATCGGTAGGAAGAGAGGAAGATAGAATTTTGTGTAATAATGCATTAGAATAATAAACACTGTTTTTTTTACTTTGACTACCAAAAATACTTACTAAAAATAATTTATATGGCAAAACAATGTTTGCCGGGTCAGCTAGTCATAATATATTTTCCTGGTCCTGATCCCTTAAGCCTTCTTCAGATTCTTCCTCAAATTTTCCAGCATTTAAATATATTTTTCCAAATATATCTTAGCAAGTACAAATTACTAAAAAGAGTCGAAGAGCAAGAACTTAGACAATCTAAATATTTTAATAAAAGAAAACAGTGGCGATGGATAAAAAGATTTCGTAACGGACGAGGGGGTCAGGACCCGGAAAACAGTAACCTGTAAAAATTTAAAAATTTGGTTTAGTTTTTTT
>JAHBCN010013052.1:0-25326 GCA_019359885.1 Listronotus oregonensis
GGAAGTGGGTTTGAAGTTTTTCCAAACTGGAAATACAGTAATCATTGTTTTTTTATACACTAAAAAAATTATTCTAGTGGTTTTTTTTTTAAAACCAAGTAAATAAAAACTTAGTCCAAAATTAAAATAAACTATGAAATTTAAAAAATGTCAAATAGTCCGAAAAAAAAAATAAAAACACTGCAGGGTAATCTCTTCTCACTAATTATTTAAACACGAAATAACACCCCAAAACAAAAAAATTAATACAAAAATTAAACCCCGCCTTTAATCCTTAGGGTGATTTACGCCAATCAGCTTTTTTTGACGTCGAGTAAAAGTAATTTTTTTTTTTCATTAAAAAAAAATGTTGGTTTGGAAAACTATACCTATTTTTAAAAAGGGAAAACACTGGATGTTTCTAATTATAGACCTATATCCATTCTATTTTTTTTTTCCAAAAATAGTTGAAAAGTGCATGGCTCTAAAACCCCAAAGTTTTTTGCTCATTAACATTTTTACAGACTCAAAATTTTGGCTTTCTCAGGTTAGGGGTACCTCTGACTGTATCCTTGACCTTGTGACGTCCATACATCGGGAGGTTTTTTAACAATCAAAACTAACAGCAGCAATTTTCTGTGACATTAGTAAGGTTTTTGACTGTTTTCCCACGATATTTAAAAAGCTTAAAATCAAAAACTTTAGTGAAAGCAGAAAAACCTTTTTTAGGCCCCAAACGATTCAAAACGCCAGGCTTGTCGGTACGTGGGTGCAGTCTGGGAGAGAGTGATAAGTGTCGGGGTCCAACGGGGAGGGGGTCCTGGGACCTTTACTTTTTTAATATCTTAATGACTTGCCTTGCCCCATCCAGATGCTAATTCCCCCTTTTAGACGATACCATTCTGTCTTTTACCGCTTTTGATCTGGGAGGCACTTGTTGGCGCTGGGGTCCAGTCAAGGGCAAAAAGTTGGTTCCTCTAATCGGCTCTATTTAAACACAAAAGACTGAGAAAGGGTTTTTTTTCAATGAGACGGCTTCCAAAGAAGAGGGGAAAGACGGAATTCTCCCTTGTGTTACGGTGATGTTCAAAAACAGGCTTATTTCGCACTGTGCCGCCACATCTCATATGCGTTTCTTGCAGGGGTTTTGAATGGTGCTCGGTCTTTGGCTTCAGCGTGGGCGGTTAAATTGACCCGGTCCCCATACAGAGCTAAATTGAAATTCCCTTCTTCAGCATAAAATATTGACTTTTCCATCGGTTTAAATTGGAAAAATTTTCCCACATTAAAAAAACCCAACCTGTATTAACACATCAGGATGTACCTCGTATGATACACGAGCAAGGGGCCCCTTTTGGTACCTAGGTACAATCGCAAAAGGTGTCAGAGTGGCCCTGGTTCCTTTCCCAAATTTGGGGTTTTTTCAACAAGTTCCCCCTGTGACATAAAAGGACTGTCTTTTTATTTTTAAAAAAAACTTAAAAATTCCTGACCAAAAAAAGCTATTTTTGGGTTTTTTTAATTTTTTGTTTTTTGTTATTGTATTTTCTTTTTTAAATGTTTTTAAGATTAGTTTTTTTTTTGTAAAACTCTAAGTCTTGATAGTAGTTTAACTGTAACTTTTGTTAGTAAATTTTTTGGGGTTTTGTTTTATATATTTTATGACTTGTAAAAAATTTTGTATGTTGACATTAATAATTGAAAAAAAAAAAAAATAAATAAACCTTTTTGGAGATAAGGGTCCGTTTTAGTTTCCCGGGGCACCAGGTGTCCTGGTTGTTTCCACCATTCCGTCGAGTTTTCTCCTTCCCCCCGGGGTTTGGGGGTCCACGGAGATGAAGTTTATCGGCCCCTGGAAAACCCGGGGGGGCTGGGGTCAATTTAAACATCATAATCGGATCCCAACCCCGAAAATTCCCCGACAACCCCATGTGGGCCAGTTGTGATCCTATTTAAAAAATTTTTAAATCTTCCAAAAAACGTTTAAAAAAAGCATTTTTTAATGAATTTTTCTTTCAAATGTAATTTGTGGTTTTTTAAAAAAAAAAGTAGGAATTTTTTTAAAAAATTTTTTAAGCTTTTGCAAAAAAACCGAATTCCCATCTGTCTTAGTGCAAAAAAAACCGAGGGTTTAGTGCTTCATTCGGTGTGGGGGTTTTAATTTTTTTGAAAAAAATTGGCCGAACTTGGTTTTAACTTTTTGATTCATTAAAAAAGGCCATTTTCTTGGGGAAAGGAATTGTTCCTTATTTTTTTGTCTTTTTTGGGGGGATCTCATTTTCTAAAAGTACATTTATGGATATCTTAAAAAAAATATTCAAGGACTAACTAAATAACCTCACGAAATATACTTTTAAAAATAATTTTGTAAATCAGTGATATCTGTTTTTAAACAAATAAAAAAATACGTTCGGTGCAGCACTTATAACTAAAGTGATTTTGTCATT
The DNA here is from genome assembly GCA_019359885.1 of Listronotus oregonensis. Taxonomy (NCBI): domain Eukaryota; kingdom Metazoa; phylum Arthropoda; class Insecta; order Coleoptera; family Curculionidae; genus Listronotus; species Listronotus oregonensis. Next base: position 2,427 of record JAHBCN010013052.1, read on the forward strand.
CAGCAAAGAAAAAACTGTCAATACTATGGTTAAAACCCCTGTTTTTTTTTTTTCATAAAAAACAAATACAAAAAACAAATAAAAAATTAAATTAAAAAACTTTTTAAAAATTTTGTTTTTTTTTTTTAAATAATATATTTATGTATAAGTACATTATAAACAGTTGTTTATTATACATTTTAGCGGCCGTAAATGTCTTTATATGTACTAGTTAAATAAATTAGGTCTTTACCTTATCCTTTTTAATAATATTTAAAACTACGTTAGGAATATATTTTTAACATCTTTATTATTTACATATACAACATTTAACATTACACTAAAATTATTATATCTAATTACTATTTTGAATTGTAATGATTAATATTTATAACGCAATTAGAGTTTTTGATATGGTCATACCAACGTTTTCATTATATTTTCATTGCAGTATTATGGATGTTATTACCTGACATTGACAACAGCAAGACTGGCATTCAGTAACAAAACAAAACTTTAAAATAGTCCAGAAAACGAAGCTAAAAAAAGTGCAAAACCTGGAATTTTTTTCAAAATGCATAGATTTGCATGAAAATTTGGGATTGAGCTTAACATACCCTCCTCTTCAAAATCTATACTATGCCTATGGGCGCTATTTATTTTTTTGGGGTGAAAATTACCCTTTATTGCTAAAACCTATAAAACTATACATTAAAGCTTAAGTTGAGTAAAATTTGACTGAAATAGGTTAAAAACGTAGTATTTTGTTTCTTTAAAACATTATTTAAAATATTTTTGCCCTTAAAAATCAACCTTTATTATGATAAAAAAAATATTTACCCTAAAAAATTATTACAGTGTTAAATATAAATCAATAAAAATTTGGGATTAAGCTTAACTTACCCTTTTCTTTAAAATCTCCATTATGCTGAAGGTCGCTTTTTAATTTTTATTACAAAAACCTTTAAGACTTTCAAAATAAAGCTTAAGTCACATAAAATTAGGCTCATATAAATTAAAAATTCTTTGAAACATTATTTAATTTTGTAGTTTTTTTATCCTTAAAAACACACCTCTTACAATCTTACAATGCAAAAAATAGTACAAAACCGCGGATTTTATAAAAAATGCATCGAATCGTTTTAGAATGCTCAAAAAATTGTTTTTTAAGCATAACTCCTTCAGTTTTTGTGATAAAAATTTTTTTAAACTATTTTGTTGGTTTCTTCAAGAGCTGTAAGGTCCTATATATTAAAACTGTTTAAAACCCTTACTTTTTTAAAGGGGTGAGTTTAAAAGGGGCTCAATAGTCTGTCTATAAAGGCGTTTTAAACGTTTATATCTCACTTAATTTCCGTTATACAGTAAATTAAAAAAAGCAAAATATTTGTAATTCAAAAAGCTACAATTTGATAACTTAGTAATTTTACGTATCTAAGTTTTCGAGTTATTTTTAAGAAAATGTAATTTTTTATTAAAATTCTGAAATTTGATTTTTGCTTGCCGCTCCATTTTTTTCAAAATTAAAATACGTGGATTAAGAGAATTGAAAAAGGGCTACGACTCATTTTAAGTGGGGGGGTAATTAGGTGGTTGTTTTCGAAGATTTTTTGATTTAAAAATTTTGGTCAACCTTTTTTTTAATCACTAACTTTTTAATTTTTTTTAAGGGTCTTTGAAAATTTTTTAAAAAAAGTTTTTATTTTTTTTTTAAAAATCGAAATTTTTCGTTATTTGCCTTTGAAACTTGAAATTTTGTGTTTGATGAAAAACGTAATTTTAACCCAGCCAAACTTTAATAAACAAAAACATTTATTGGGTTAAACAAAATTTAATTTACAAAAAAAACATTTTTATTTTTATTTTAAAAGCTAAAATTTTTTTTTTAATTTTTTTTTGAAAATATTTTGAGATTTTGGGCAAAAAAAACCCCAATAAAACCATTTTGGTTAAAATTTAAAGTTTTTCTAGCTTTTTTGAAAAATTTAAAAAAAATTTCCCTGGATTTTTAAAAGAAACTTATGTTAAAAACCTTTTGTGTATCTCTTTTAACTAAGAAAATATAAGGCCGTTCTGAAATTGATAATTTTTTGATTTTCCCCTGTATTTCTTAAGCGAGCAAGAATTTTCAAATTTTGGTTTTACTTTTTTAAGTTTGCTTCAAAAGACGTTTATATTACTTTTTTGGTAGTTCTTAACAATTACGGAGATACTCTATAACAAATGAGGATTTAGAAAATCCTTTCGGAAGGGGGAAGGCGGTCTTAGGCGAGATAACCGGGGGGTGTGGGGGGTATTTGTATTGGCATACCCCCCAACGTAAAGGGGGTCCGGGGGTCCGCCGTCCAGGTAAGCCGCCCGTTTTCACTGTAAATTGCAAATTACGGTAGGTCTATGTTTTATAGCGACCACATTATTTTTTACAAATAACTAATGCCTAACCTAATGAAAAGGAAAACATAAGAAATTTTCAATTATTAACTAACTAAGTATAATATAATAAGTTTAGTGCTTCCACAATCACAGTATGATGTGGTCCACAAAGGTCCGATGTTTTTGGGCATACAGTAATAACCACCTTTCTAAGGTTTTTCGACAGCAAGTTGAATATAGGCATTTTAGAAGAAAAACTAAATTGTTTTTAAAGAAAAATGTTTACACCATAGACGAGTTCCTTTCGGATGAATACAAATCTTTTTTTGGATGTTTTAAATTTGTTGAACAGATTGTATTTTGTTATTTTATTTCAGTTTTTTTTTTTGACATCTTTTATATCTTCTTGTAAAGATCTATAAACGAATTTAAATAAATAAATAAATAAATAAAAGTACTGTAACAACAGTTACGTTCTTTCATTTTTAACGCGTTTTTTTTTTTTTTCCCGTCTTTTTGGATGAGGGGGGGATCGCCCCATTCGCTCTTCTCTGAATTCGCCCTTGCCCTATAAAAGTGTCGACACCCTGTACAGGGTTATTAATTATAAATGGACCACCCATCTATCTCATCAATTTGACGAGTTACAAAAAAAAATGTAAATATAAAAATTGTAGAGTTCTTCATAGAATATTTTGTGGTCTTACACAAAAAACAATCGAGCATTACGTTTATGACATATGACATAAAGTTGTCATTTTTTAAATGGTATATTGTTTTTCAGTTTTATAGAACATTAAATTCTCTATTCAGCAATATACAGTGTGTCCCAAATTGGTGGGGAATGTATGGGGATCTTGGAAACCACGATAGATAGAAAATCGGCTAAATGGGGAAAATTTTAGACAATTATGTTAGTAAGCTAATTTCGTTTACTACATGGTTTTACCTATTCAGGTTTTTGAGAAATTTTGAAAAAACCTGAAACATGCATTTTCGAAAATCGGCCATATTTTTTTTATAAGTGGAATATTTTGAAATCTGTAAAAACTTCTTTAAAGCAACTTTTTTTGTAGAATATGATCGAGTAGTCAATTTTTATTTTTTACGTTTCGGGTTTTTAGAATCATCATCAACTTGATTTTTTCATATGGACGCCATATTGGATTTTTACGCAGCCAAATAGTGCCTTTTATTCTGATTTCAACAATTTATAACATGTTATAATTTAAGAGTTTATAACCTTATTTATTTCAAAAAACAAATATTTTCTCAGTTGGCCTTGATTCCGGCGAACGTCTTTTTTTTTTGTAAACAATAAAATATTAGTAATTGGCAAAATAGATAAGCTGAACAGATATTTCACAGATATGGGTTCGCGAACATAGCTATAACGTTAATACTGTGTTACAACAAAACTACTCGTAAACAATTAATTGAAACAAGTGAAAACAAAAACAATGAAAAGTGGCTATACTAATGTTCCTACTTAAATAAAGATGTAAAATAACGACCTAAAATTCAAAATGTTGTCCATATTTCTCAACATATTAACGATATTTTTTTAAATAGTCCTAACTACCCTATAAATGGTAGACTTAGGCATGTGGAATTTTCTATCAACATTCCTGAGGATGTTGGATTTACTTTAAAATATTGGTTAACTGCAGCATCTCGTTGTCGATTTTCTTCAACGTACTTCTTAGGTCGTGGTTTTTTAAAACTTCCGAATTAAAGCAAATTTGTAACCAGTTTTCGAAAGTGTGTTAGTTTAGGATGCTGTCTGTCAGGAAAATTGTCAAAATACGTTTGCGCAGCTATATTAGCATTTCTATTGCTTTAAAAATAACGTTGCAAAATATCAAGTTTTCTTTAAAGAATTAACCATTTTACAAAGTTGAAAAAATTTTAATAACGTACCCGAGCTAACTTGATAATAACGCTAGATGACATTCGCCGGAATCAAGGCCAACTGAGAAAATATTTGTTTTTCGAAGTGGATGAGGTTATAAATTCTAAACTATAACATGTTATACATTGTTGAAATAAGAATAAAAAGCACTATTTAGCTGCGAAAAAATCCAATATGGCGCCCATATGAAAAAGTAAAGTTGATGATGATTCATCAACGTTGCTTTTTTTGTAACACGGTATTAACGTTATAGCTATGTTCGCAAAACCCATATCTGTAAAATATCTGTTCAGCTTATCTATTTTGCAAATTATTATCTTTTATTGTTTACAAAAAAAAATGACGTTCGCCGGAATCGAGGCCAACTGAGAAAATATTTGTTTTTTGAAATAAATGAGGTTATAAACTCTTAAATTATAACATGTTATCCATTGTTGAAATCAGAATAAAAAGCACTTTTTGGCTGCGTAAAAATCCAATATGGCATTCATAGGAAAAAATAAAGTTGATGATGATTCTAAAAACCCGAAACGTAGAAAATAAAAATTGACTACTCGGTCATATTTTACAAAAAAAGTTGCTTTGAAGAAGTTTTTACAGATTTGAAAAATTTTCACCTTTAAAAAAAAATATGCCGATTTTCGAAAATCCATGTTTCAGGTTTTTTCAAAATTTCTCAAAAACCTGAATAAATAAAACCATGTAGTAAACGGCATTTGCTTACTAACATAATTGTCTAAAACTTTCCCCATTTAACAGATTATCTATCTATCGTGGTTTCCAAGTTTCCCATACATTCCCCACCAATTTGGGACACACTGTATAGTTTTATAATGTTTTTGTGTAAAATACCGGAAATAATAGCGTTTTTTAAATTTTAAAAAAGTTGGCCGTGCACGCAAAACAAATTTAAAATGAAGTCTGTTTATATTAGGAATTTTGACGTTACCAAGCTTTTAATAAATGCTAATTTAATAATGGGCTTTACGGAAAGTGAAAAACGAGATATATTTGAAATATTTATTAAAAATGATTATAACAAAAGGCAAACACAACGGGAATATAGAAGGCTATATGAGGGACAAAGAAGAATTCCTTCCCTAAATACATTTTCAAAATACATTAAGATAATACACGTAAACAACAGAGTATTATTGTTAATATTATTATTATTAACTAAAACAAAGTTACAAAATTACAACCACATCTAATAAGAGTAATATTAATTTTACAAAACCAATATCAATTAAAATTATAAGCAATAATTACTGAAGTAACTGCTCAACGTAAGCACCATTTTGTTCGATACATCTTCTGTATATTCTTTTCTGCCGTCTTATGGAAGCTAAAATAATGCCTTGGCCATCATTAATTAAAAAATCAATTTCCTCAATAAGTTTTTCTCTTATTGCATTAACAGTTAAATTTATTTCATTTTTTAATTTGTCATTTAAATAGCCCTATAAAAAGTATCTAATAAGGTTAAATCTGGGCTGTTCGGCGGTCACCTTAATGTGCCATATCTGCCAATTCACAAAGCAAAAGTTTCATTTAGAAAGGCAGTTGCCGCAAAGTTGTGTGGTGGAGCACCGTCCTGCTGCCAAATTATTTCCCCATGATTTTGTCCCCAATTCTCGATTACCGCCCTTATTGTTGCCAAGTATAGTTCGCCATTTAGGTTTCGATCAAAAAATATTGGTCCTATGACTCTATTGTTTACAATTCCACACCAAACCTTTACGGACTGACGGCCAAAATGTTTAATTTTTCTAATTGCTCGAGGATTTTCAGTGGCCCTCTTCTATTAAAAATTTTGGCTGTTGAAAATGCTGACTCATCCGTCAAAATATTTTTTATTAAATAATTGTGCGTCTTCTTCGAGGCGTTCCATTATCTCTCGACAAAAACGGAAACGGGACTCTTTGTCTTCTTTAGTTAATTTTTGTACGGGTAATATTTTATACTGGTGGTATAACCATATTTATGTAAAGTATTTTGAATCTTGTAGTATAATTTGTCAAGATTTTAAGCAACATCATTAATGGCAATTTGTGGATTTTCTGCAATGAGAAAACAAATGGGTTATTTGTAAATTTTTGTAATTAACTTGTAAGTTGGACATAGCCAATTGTGGCTGGAATGGTGAATATCAATTTACATGGACATTTTTTACAGCTTTATCAATAAAACTTTATTTTCTTTGACAATAAAGCGTATTTTCATGTGATTTGAAACAAATTTTCTTTACCGCCATCTAAAAGGTTATTTAGGTTATTCACTATAAGCATAAACACATACCGGGTGTTTCTCCGTCGAGCGGGACATAGGGAATCCCATGTAAATTTTGAAGTGGTCCAATATTGGCTCCCCTAATTATTTTAGATGAAAATATTATTAGGATTTTTTAAAGAGCACGAAAAGTTGTACCCAGTGTACAAATTTCAGCTCTTCTGAGTCCGCTAGCTAAGAGATAAATGCTAAAATAAGTTACGAATTTCCTATCTTCTTACGCGCCCTGTGTTATTAGAAGTTTAAAATAAAATACCAGAAAAATTATTTAACCTCTTACTCTCAAGTTGTCAGATCAATGTCACATCATTTTTAAATAATGAACTACTCAAATCAAGAAAAAATCACTATTATAAAATGGTTTTATCAGGGAAATAGTTATCGAAGAGTAGCGGACATGTTTGCAGCCTATTTTCCCAATAGGCCAATACCAAGTAAATCGACAATAGAACGGACGATAAAAAATTTGAAACTACAGGCACAGTAATCAAAATTGCAAATGTGAAGAAAATCGACTGAAAATCAGAGACAAATTGTACAAAACGAGAGGGATTTAGACGTGATACTTTGTGTAGAGGAGGCCGAAGGAAACATTAGCACGAGACAACTGGAGGACATTACTGGACAAGACCACACCACAATATCTCGAATTTTAAAAAGATGTAAATACCACGCTTACAAGTACGAAAGACACCAAGAATTAAGGGACGGAGACGAAATACGACGACAGGAATTTTGCTTTGAGATGATGGAGAGGACAAACACTGACAGATGTTTTTTACAAAATATTTGCTTTACTGACGAATGCACTTTTACATTGAACAACGAACCCAACATTCAAAATTGCCGGTACTGGAGTAACGAAAACCAAAATCGATTTGTTGAGACAAGGACTCAATATCCACAAAAAATTAATGTTTTGGCGGGAATTTTCGGCCACCATATCCTTGGACCATTTTTCCTTGACCGAAATTTGAATGCGGAGTACTTTCTGGAACTTTTAGAGGAACAAATTTTGCCTGCTTTGAACAACCTTGCTCGTGAAAATCAAGAGATTTGGTATCAAATGGATGGCTGCCCAGCACACAGTACCAGAGCTGTGCGCGAATACTTGAACAAGCATTTAATAACGACATCATAGGCCCGAACCACGCAATATCTTGGCCAGCTAGGTCTCCGGATCTTTCGCCAAACAATTTTTTTCTATGGGGACATTTAAAAACTAAGCTTTATACCAATAAAAAATATGAAAATTTAGACCAGCTAAGAATGCCATTTCCGCTGAATGTGCCAGAATATCGATGTATCAACTAGCCAACGTAAGAAATGAGTTTTATAATCGTTTGGGTTATTGTCTGGCAGTTAATGGAGGAATATTTAAGCATTTGATTAAATCCTGATATTTTCGTCATAAATTGATTTCTAAATGTAGACAAATTTGTTTTATTGTCTTGCGTAACTGTAAGTGCATGTGTTGGAATTAGCTGTAAACTAAAATGAAATGCGAGGATTCTTTTTGAAATTCCCGTATAAAATTGTTCAGTTTTGGCAATGACATTATAAATTAATGATCTAAATTGTCACTGATAAATCGATATGGTGTTTTTATTATTGATTTCTAGAGTACAGGGTGCATAATGAGATACTACGTTGCAGAAGTATTTAAGCAGTTTACTCTTTACTGGTTGGTTGAAAAATGCTCAAATTTTCATTTAGGGTGGAACTTATTGTGCTCTTCAATAAATCCTAATAGCATTATTTTCTAAAATAATTAGGGGAGCCAATATTTGACTACTTCAAAATTTACATGGGATTCCCTATGTCCCGCTCGGCGGAACAATACCCGGTATACCCAATCTCGTGCTTTTTACACTTAGCTTAAACAAATAATTTACAATACTACTTTATTTTTATAATTACCTTGAAAATGCAAAATAATTTCTAGTTCTTCATTTTCATAATCATCACCTCTTTGTAGAGTCCTTTTTTTCGTTTAAACGTTGTTTCATTCGACACCTTAGTGTATATTCTGGAAAATGTATTTAGGGAAGGAATTCTTCTTTGTCCCTCATATAGCCTTCTATATTCCCGTTGTGCTTGCCTTTTGTTATAATCATTTTTAATAAATATTTTAAATATATCTCGTTTTTCACTTTCCGTAAAGCCCATTATTAAATTAGCATTTATTAAAACGGAACTCAAAATTCCTAAAAAACAAAACTTCATTTTAAGTTTGTTTTGCGTGCACCCAAATTTTAAAATTTAAAAAACCTTTTTATTTCCGTTATTTAACACAAAAACATTATAAAACTATATATTGCTAAATAGAGGATTAAGTTCTTTAAAACTAAAAAACAATATACAGGGGATTCCATCTAAAAAATGACAAATTTATGTCATATATCGAAAACGTGATGCTTGATTGTTTTTGTGTAACTAACCACAAAATAATCTATAAAGAACTTTACAATTATTATATTTACATTTTTTTGTAACTCGTCAAATTAATGAGATAGATGGGTGGTTTATTTATAATCAATAACCCTGTACTAAACCCGGATCAAAAAACATAAACTTACTCAAAATTGATTTCTCTAAATTTCAAATTTCATGTAAACGCGACATCATCTAATGACTCATTCGGTAAAATACAGTAGCAAAAATAATAAGAAAATGTGTTTAAAAAATTCTAGCAAGTATATTGTAATGTCAAATTTTATAATTGGAATAAGTATTAGACTTATTTTGTGCCAATCAATCACACTTAATCCATAACTATGTTTAGGGATTACAATATTCAGATTAGATTAGAGATTTTAAAGTGGCTTATAAAAATATTATAAAACATCTCTTAGGATTTATTCTTATTATTCTGTAAGTGATTTTTTGTATGATCTGTGGGTAAGTAAATTTTAATTTTAACCTTCATAAACCCGTGGTCAAAAACTTACATTAAATACCAGTGGGGTCCAAACGTACCCCAAAATTTTTTGGCTTATTATTATTTTTAAATGTTCCAATTAGGAAATATCAAAAATAAAATACATTCTGCTCATAAAAGTAATATATTTTTACATAAAAAAACTTGTAAGCATTGATAAATGAGTAAACAATTTCGGAAAAATAATATGAAACGATTAGAAATAATAAAAACCAAAATAATTATGAAAAAAGAACAAACATTCTAGTAATATTTTAAATGATGATTTAATTATCACACTTGTTACAAACTGTTATATTTCTTGAATGTTCTGTACATACGAACTGATTGCACCGCATACAAAACTTTCGAGATTTTCTGTCTTTATTTCTGTCGCATAAGAAACATCGCTGCTTTCTGCCAAAAAGCGGGAACAGGTTGTTCATTCCTTACATTTAATTCTGGCAAAATGGTCAACATGGATTGTTTTAAAATTCGAATGTAGCGACTTGTCATTTTAGTATCTACGAATTATGTTTTTCCTAATTAGTTCTTGACAAACTCCAATAAAAACATTCTTCTTCTATCCAAGCGATTTTCCAATCTGGATTTTTCAACATCAAAGTTTATAGGCGTTAATGCCACCAATGTCCAGCAGATGGAAAAATATTGCCATCGGCCACCGATTACTTTTTCTTTGTGTCGTGAATTCCTTCGCTAATTTATCTGTTGTGTCCACTGCACCTTTTGTTTTATTGTATTGTAAGATAATGTCTGGTTTGTAATTAGTTTTTTCTCCACTTATTTTGTCATCGTTATGTTCTGTCGATAGAAGAACAACTGCCGCATTTTTTTTTTGGTACGTAGGAAACTAAGGTTTTATTTTCCATAAAAGCAAACATGCTTGAAAAGTCCTTCTTATATCTTGCTGGAAGTAGTTCTTTGGGAATATAAGGTTTATTTTTACGCAGTGTACCACACAAGGTAAGGTTTTTTCTAAAAGCCTATTAGCTAACTCAATACTGGTAAAAAAGTTATCAGTAGTTATTCCGTATCCTGAAGATAAATGGTTTACCAGGTCCATCACTACCCTTTTCCTTGGCCTTTCTCCGTGTGTTTCCTACTTTGCCTAAAATTATTATTTTGCAATGAAAATCTAAATGTTTTTCATCAAAAAAACTTACCTAAATAAGGTTGCATATTCACTGTATATGCCGAACTACAATCAGCCAGTGCCCAAATTTTTAACCCGTACTTGTCCGGCTTGCTCTTCATGTAAACTCTAAAAGGAGCCTTGCCTCGGAATGGGACTAACTGCTCATCCACGCACAGGTGTTCAGATGGATTAAAAGATTTCTTGCAATTTGTTACAAAACCTTCAAAAACATCTCTGATTGGGGCAAATTTATCAGTGCGTTTTCTTTCTTCTCTTGTTTCAAAATTGTCAAATCTTAGAAAGCACATAATCTGTTGAAATCTGTTGCGAGACAAGGCAGATGATACTAGAGGCCGACATAAAGTTGGATCTTGGCTCCATAGTACATATTGGCTCTTTAGCAGCGTGCCGGCTCCAAAAATAATGAGCAAACCAATAAATGCTTCCAGTTCTTCTTGCACAAAAGGAAAAAAGGCCTTCTCATTTCTCGCATAATATGATTCGGCTTTTCTATTCGTCTCCGATAAAATCACATCCATAATATCTTGTGAAAAAAATAGTTCAAAAGCTTCTTTTATGGTGGAAAATTGGGAACTATATCTGGTCAAACCTGATGGAACCTTTTGAATATTACATTTTCGTCTCTTGATCTTCGTAGTAAAAGGAACCTTTGCCCACACACTACCATCTTTAGACGAATAAGTTGGATGATCGGTATAAAAGTTCACTGACGGGTCTACTTCATCTGCAGAATCTGTCGACTCATTTTCCCTATCACTAACTTGTAAAACGTCATCTATCTCATCAATTTCAGTCACTGTGTCAGTCTCCTCAATATCACTTGCACCATCCTCTAGTGCTAAATCATCAAAATAAGTGTCGTAATCATCCGTTTCTAATATCGCCAATAGTTCTTCGTCAGTTAGCTTATTTTCATTTCGAAACTTCCGTAGTTCACTCATTTTCATAAACGCGTACTCGACAATCACTGTAAACAAGACTAACCACACTAAAGTTATATTGAGATAAATACGTGACCAAAGCTGCTATCAAATAAATTGGGAATTCCCGAGACCGTTGACGCCTAAAAACGGAAATCCCCGTCGTTTGAACACTTTGGGTTTATTTGTACCCCGGTTGGTTTTTAACGTAGGCAAAATTTATACCTGACGTTACATACCGAGCGGGGTACAGCTGGACCCAATCAACAAAACTCTCTATAATTAGTTACAATAAAAAGCAATTTATTCTACATTTTGTATATCAATTTAGATATATATTTAAGAAACATAGCTCGAAGGAAATTGAGTAGGAAAAATTATTTTAGAAAATATACCAAAAAAATTCATGTCTGGGGTACAGCTGTCCCGCTCGGGTTTATGAAGGTTAATAAGAATCGCTATGTTGGCACACCTACCGTTTATAAAGCGCCTTGAGAATCCGTTAAAGGCACAATTATCGGACTAGAAACGAACAGGGCCACATTTGACTTTTCTTATTAAAAAAAAATGTGTGAAATAGCCACCTTGTGTATCTTATAAGTAAGATTTAATAAGTCGCAAAGTTTTCACCTATAATTTATCATATAAATTGGTATTTTATCCAAAAAAAGTAACCAAACTATTAAAAAAATCTGGAAGTGTATATGTAATAATCCAAAAATGCAATTAATTACCAAACAATTGAATTATATTACCAGAACTAACTGGAACTAGCAAAACTATTCGAATTTAGCCGTGCATATTTGGTGACAGGAAGTACTTAATTTCTTGCTTGCCTGCTACTACATGTTGCTCTATTGGGTGCTGAAAAGAAGATGAATTATACTGGTAAACTCTTCGGAGCAGTAGCTGGGAAAATACAAGAGACAGAGCCCTGGCCCGTCGGTGGGCAAGGGCAAGTTCTTTTCCCTTTCCCTGGGAGCGTCTTATTTACTACCAAAGGCAACGAAGCCGATTGGTCTTTTTGTCCTAATCACGACCCATTCTAAAACTTTTTTGCCTCCCTGGAATGATTGTGGCTGGATTTTAATAGGCCTCTGAATCCAGAATCTGCCAATTTTCGAATCGCCTTCAATAATGAGGAAGACACATGTTTTGATATTAAGCAAAATTCAATAAAAACTCACTTTAATACTGATTTATTAATTTAAAAAATAAAAAGGTATGATACATTTTAGTAACGTTAATTTATGTTCAGTATAAACATTTTCGGTTATTTTTTTTAATATTCATTTCCTTGAACTCTTCCTTTTATAAGAAAGACGGATGTGCCGTATTAGGTCCGTTCGGCTAACATATTCGGGCTCCACTTTCCAGTATTCTTTTCTCTATCGATGCGATGCTTGGTGAAATCGTTCCCCATGCTCGTCCGATATAGCTCCTAGATTTTCAGGAAAAAGTCCAAATGGGAATGGAAAAGTGAAGTTTTAGGGACATGTTGCATTTTAAAATATGATAGGCCTGGGTTCTTACGAGTTCACGATAATTTTCTGACTTTGTTTCCAAAAAAATTTTTTTAAACACTTTCAAATGCATTCCATGCCCGTCTTTCATGGTCACTTAAAATGTCCGTGAAGTTGGCATCTTTAAAGAGTTGCCTAATTTGGGGACCAACAAAAATTCCTTCTTTAATTTTGGCTTCACTTATACGTGGAAATTTCTTTTTTAAATAGTTGAAAGCATTTCCGTTTTTATCCAGTGCTTTTACAAAATTTTTGATCAATCCTAACTTTATGTGAAGTGGAGGTAAATATATTTTTTCTTTCTGAACTAACGGTTCTCGGGTCCAAATTTTTAACTCCAACTCTATTTTTTCACGTGGAGGCCAAACCTTTATTTTATAATGTTTGTGATTTGTGATCTTCGTACTTTAAACATCTGAGTATCATCTTCAGATTGTCATATGTTTCTTTCATATTTACCGAATGAGCTATAGGAACGGATGGATGTTCATTTCCATTATAAAGTAAAACAGCTTTTAGACTTGTTTTAGACGAATCTATGAATAGTCTCCATTTATCGGGCGTATATGGTAAGTTCAGTTCGACCATTAGGCCAGGAATATCATGGCAAAATACTAAATCACCGTCCGCTGCAAAAAAATTTGTGTAATGAGTAGATTCCCTTTTTCTGTAGATGGACACCTTAACTCCTTTTTCCAAGAGGTTCCACTGCTGCAGGCGGGATCCGAGAAGTTCCGCTTTTGTTTTCGGGAGGTCCAAGTCACGAACAAGGTCATTCAATTCACCTTGAGTGATTAAATGAGGTGTATCGGGCAAATCAATGGAACTAGGGATGTAGCTTGGTCCGGCTTCTGGCGAAGTACTTCGAGAGTCTGATTCCGAATCAAGCGTGTAACTCTCAGGTGGTTGGGAAAGGTACGCTTAGTTTTGCTAGTAATTCCTTTGATATTCGTCATGCAAAAATAACAATCATCTACGTGATTACGAGGTTCCCTCCAAACCATTGGAACTGCAAATGTCATAGATTTATGCGTACCTTTTAGTCATCCCGTCAATGTTCTCGAACACGAACTGCAACACACTTTGGAGCCCAGGACTTATCTTGATCGCCAACTTTACATCCAAAAGTACAGTTCATAAGCCTTTTTTACTAGTGAAGATATCGGTTTTTGGTACGCCTTGCGGTAACTTCGCCACAAATATAACAGAATTTATCAGCTTTATTAACACAAATTCGCGTCGACATTTTTCTACCGTAGATCTATCTAATGAAAAATCAACAGATGTTTACTAAATGATTATAAAATAACGACTAAAGGGATATTTCAAGCATAGATCCACCTACCTGTCCATAATAATGGGTCGCCCATTTATTACCCCTCTACTAGACCCTTCCGAGAAATCTGAGGCTAATAAAAACATTTGAGGGTTAGTTGTATATTAGTATAAGTCCAAATATTACAAATCACACGATTTTTTTATAGGGAGGATTTTTCTGTTAGACAGTGTAACCCATAGTATTTTATACCAATCCTCCCATTAGTCTTGTTTCTTCTACAAGTCTATATAACCCGAGACTGATTGGTTGATATATTTCTGTGGGCTTATTTCACATTCGCACAGTATATGATGGCTTTTCCCCTCGTTGCACATTCTGCAACTTGGGTCCCCATTGTATGAGCCTATCTTGTGTTCTTTTAGGTTATCGGCACCTGTTAGCAGCCCTACTGTTATGCGAAGTCTTCTCCTACTTTGTCTTAGTAGTTCTTCCTTTGTTCTTTTGGCTGAACCCCTTTTGAAGCCTCTCCATGTCTTATTCTACTGATGCTTCCCAAGTATTTCTGTGTTTGTTTTGATCCATTCCTTGGTGCTGTGGTTTTGGTCACTCGAAGGGCAGGTTCTGATTCAAAGTATGATGTGAATGGTTCCTGTCTATCTAGCTCATCTGCTTTTTTTTTGCCCTTTTCTCGGAATGTCCTAGTACCCACAGGAGAGTTACCTGTTTTCCCAGGATTTTTAGTTCTTTGGCATTCCCATGTCAGCTTGGACGTTACCTTGGAGTTAACTAGTGCCCCTAGAGACGCCTGGCTCTTTTTATAAGTTGTATCGTTTTCTTTTGCACAGTGCAGTAAAGGATATATTTCCATTTGAAATACAAAACTGTGTGTTCCTTGTGAAATGGATAATTGTGAGTTCCACATTTTTACTGTACCCGCCCGCTCCAGTTCCCTGCTCGGTTTTGGAACCATCTGTATACCAGATGATGTCTCCAACCGCGCTGGGAAGATCGGGTTGTTGCCACTCACTTCGATCTGAAATTCTTACTTCGAAGTTTTTGTGAAATGAGTATTGTGAAATCATCTGGTCTATTCTCACGTCCAGGATGCTGTCATCAACCAATCGTTATATCCCAAACTAGAGTAGAAACCAGAACTAACCAGTACTAACCAGAACTAAGCAGAACTACCATTTCCGCTTGGGTAATGTCATCAGACCGGCCCTAAAGTTTTACACGGGTTCCGAACTACATCGCTTAATTTCACCGAAAGAGGTGTTTCGGCGCAGTAAAGCCCGTTGGCATATATATGTATCTCTGGCTCCTAGAATCGCACCCAGATCGCCTGCATTCTTCAAACCAGAAAAAAATTTAATTAAAAATGGACAAAAAGTTCAAACAAGCAGAATGACTTAAGTTTTATCGAAAACTATAATACTAGGGCTGAAAAATAATAATTTCATTTCGCACTTGTTTTATTTTAATTCAAATATTTTTTTATGGATTCTACAGCAAAAATTACAGAAAGTGGCTATTTCTCCTATTTTGTAATGAAGCAAAAGCTGCAAATAGGGTCCCGTTTAGTACCTGAATAATAATATCAATAAAATCCAACTTTTTTTTGAAGGAATTAATAAAAATTTTATAGTCCATTGAAAATAATGAAAAAATCCTGAAAATCCAGAAAATTTTTCCCCATCAGATTTTTTTGCATAAGGTTTTAGTTTAAGGTATAAATAACCGAAAAGTCACTATCCGAACGCATGAAAGGGTGTGCAATGCACTTTAAAATGCACTTTTGTGTAATCCGTTTTTTGCTATTTTTTTCATATTTTTAATGCTTACTTAAAATCTTTATTTTTTAAAATATTGAGAAAAAAATTTACATCCTTCTCCCTTGAAGGAGACTCATCGTCAGAATACCTGGAATACCCGTAAATGAATACCGGTACCACTATTCAAAACAAATAAAATCATTATCATTAAATTTACTTCCTCCAATAGAAGGGGTACAGAAGAAACACATCGACGGCATAGAAACTATACTGACTCATGCAACTATATGCACCCATGACTTTGTACCTAACCTAACAATTATGTTAGTAAGCTAATCCTGTATACTGCATGGTTTTATCTATTCAGGTTTTTGAGAAATTTTGAAAAAACCGAAAACATGCATTTTCGAAAATCGGTCATATTTTTTTTATTAGTGAAAATTTTTCAAATCTGTAAAAACTTTTTCAAAGCAACTCCATTTGTAGAATATGATCAAGTAGTTTTTTATTTTCTACGTTTCGGGTTTTTAGAATCGTCATCCACTTAATTTTTTTATATGGGCGCCCTATTGGAATTTTACGCAGCCAAATAGTGCTTTTTATTCTGACTTTAACAATATATAGCATGTTATAATTTAGGAGTTTAAAACCTTATTTATTTCAAAAAACCAAATATTTTCTCAGTTGGCCTTAATTCCTGCGATCGTCATTTTTTTTGTAAACATTAAAATGTTAGTAATTGTCAAAATAAATTAGCTGAACAGATATTTTACACAATGGATTTTGCGAACAAAGCTATTACATTTTTTTAAAACTTTTTTAATGGTTAATAATTGAAGAAGAAAAATTTGATATTTCGCAACATTATTTCCAAAGCAATAGAAATGTTAATACAGCTGCGCAAAAATATTTCGGTAATTTCCCTTAAAGGCAGCAACCTAAACTAACGACCTTTTAAAAACTGGTTACAAATTTGCTTAAATTCGGATGTTTTAAAAAACCAAAACTTAAGAAGTTCGTTAAAGAAAATCGACAACGAGATGGTGCAGTTAACCAACATTTTAACGACAATCCAACCAGGGATGTTGATAGAGAACTCCACATACCTAAGTAAACCATTTATAGGGTAGTAAGGACTAAAAAATATCGTAAATGTGTTGAGAGAAATGGACAATATTGTCATGTCATGACATCTTCATTTTAGTAGAACTATTAGTTTAGCCACTTTCATTGTTTTTATTTTCACTCGTTTAAATTAACTTGTTACGTGTAGTTTTGTTGTGACACAGTATTAACGTAATAGCTTTGTTCGCGAAATCCATTCTGTAAAATTATCTGTTCAGCTAATCTATTTTGACAATTACTAACATTTTATGGTTTACAAAAAAAATGACGATCGCAGGAATCAAGGCCAACTGAGAATTTTTGAAATAAATCGGGGTTATAAAGTCCCAAATTATAACATTTTTTGGAATCAGAAAAAAAAAGCACTGTTTGGTTGCGTAAAAATCAATATGGCGGCCATAAAAAATAAAGTTAATGAGATTCTAAAACCCGAAACGGCAAAAAAATAAAAATTGACTACTTGATCATATTCTACAAGAAGAGTGGTTTTAAAAAATTTTTACAGATTTGAAAAATTTTCACTAATAAAAAAATATGGCGATTTTCGAAAATGCAGTTTAAGGTTTTTTTCAATAGATAAAACAATGGGGTAAACGCCATTAGTTTACTAACAAATTGTCCAAAACTTTTCCCATTTAACCGATTTTCTATCGTGGTTTCCAAAGATCCCCTATATTTCCCCCAACAATTTGGGACACACTGTATAAGAAAAGCATTGAAAAATATCAAAATATAGCAAAAAATACATTTTTACACAAAAATGTTTACACCCCTTTCATCCATACGGATAGTGATTTCGGTTATTTATACCTTAAACTAAAAACTTTATGCAAAAAAATCAAATGGAGAAATTTGTTTGCATTTTCAGGATTTTTTTCATTATTTCCAATAGACTAATAAATGTTTTGAATTTAGGAATTTTACTTTTAGGTGAATCAATGCTTCACCTAAATCACCCTTCCAACCGCCTTAGTTTGTGCGAAGTTCTGCGTTACTCTTTAAAGCAGTTTCGTGCTTTTTTAGGTTACAAAAAACATGACAGCCCGCATTTTGATAGTATTACACCTTTAATGGGCCCGCCTACCCATTCCGACCCTAAAAAACCTTGGCAGATAAAGAATTACCGATTTAAACCAGCGTAGTTCCCACCAAATATACCCTTGAACCCCCAACTTTACAGGTAGGTAATGGATCGTGGTAGGCCATGAGCCAAGGAAATAGTTATTTACATTACAAGATGCGAAAGTTTATTTTTGGTGTGAGGGGTTTTTTAAAGGTCGAGGGAAGCCGAGGCTATTTTAAAACCTCCGAACACTTAAAGGCCTTTCGCATCGTGTAAGGTATTATATTTTTTCTGCTACTGTTCTATGTATCGCATAATTTAATAATCATTAACATCATTTTTAATAGAAATATCAGAGATTTTTAAATTTTACCGTTAAAAATTAATCCATAGCAACACATTTATTGTTTACATTGTCTGTCATCAGCACTTGTCAGATTTTGAATTATTGTTAATTTAGTATAAACCATTCCCATTTTAAAATGTTAAATGAATAGGGAAAAAGGCATCCAAAAGGCAGCTGACCTTGCATGTGCCTCACTTCGCCAGACAAATCTAAAGAGAGGTACCATCAAACATATAAATCGTTTTCTGAATGGTTTTCTACAAAAAATGTGGGGCGGATTGACGAGAATGTGATGTTGGCGTATTTTCAAGAAAAAATCCGAGTCTTTATCACCACCAACCCTCTGGTCTGTATATTCCATGCTCAAGTTAACAATTTCCGGAAAAAAATCAAGATATTTCGGAGTTCAAGAAACTAGTTGCTTTTATTAAAAAGAAAAACGATGGTTATGAGGAAAAAAAATCAAAAATTTTTTAAAAAAAAGAAATCATAAAGTTTTTACTTAACGCGGGCCCGATCAAAGTTACTTAGCAATGAAAGTAATAGCCAGAATGAAGCTAAGGATGTAGAAATAAGAAAGACGGGGCTATAGTAAAAATAGTGGAGTCAAAAATAAAGTTAAAAAAAAAAGTAAATTCTGTAAAACTGTACTCTCTAACTATGCAACCATCCATTTGGTACCAGATCATTTGATCTTCCCGAGTCCCGGGTCCAATTTGATTTTTGAAATAAGTCCAAATAGGTTTGGGTCAGTTTATAGTCCATAAAAAAAGGTCCAATAATATGGTGACCGGTAATTCCAAGAATACATTTGTTTTTTGGGGAAATTGTGTCCGAGATGAACAAAGCGATGTTCATTTTCTTGGCCCCAATACCAGCAATTCTGAACATTTGATTCACTATTGAGGGTGAATGAACATTTATCGGTAAAACAAATATTTCTTAAAAATTCCTATCGTTATTTGCTCTTTCCATTATTTCAAAACAAAATGCCATTCTTCGCTCTTCATCTCCATCCTGCAGCTCCTAATGTTTTTCGAATTTATACGAATAATATTTGTGTTTTCTCAAAGTGCGCAATACCGTTGTATGATGTTCATTTACCTCTTGATCAAGAACCCTCGTACTAACCATTTTGTTTTCCTCCACACTCAGTAGAATATTAAGATCTCTATTTTCTCTTACTTCGGCTTTATTTTCGATATCCTAAGTTGAACATTTCCAATTATTTATTACAGTACCTTTGGACTCGAACTGACAATACGTTTAATAGTTAAAATGGACGGAATGGGCATGGTGGGAAATAAACTGAAAACATTACAGGTACTGCCTTAAAAAAATGTTTCCCGCATAATGCCACATAATTAGAGATCCTTTTTCGTAGATTGAATAATTCATATTTTTTCAAATACCGACTGTCTTTATTGATACTTTTCCTCAGGTCAGGGAAAATATTCATTTTATTGGTAGTTTTACCTGAACCGAAAATTTGGTAATTTTGCAATTACATTTAATTGAATAATTCAAGATTCGCTTATTAAAATTTTTTGAAACTTGGCTTGAGGGCTTTTCAGATTGGTCTCTTCAAAAATGTATCTTATATTTTTTCTGTAAAATGTACAGGGGAGCCAATAATTGACCCCCTTAAAATTTACACTGGATTTCCTATGTTCCGCTCGACGACGCACCACCCGAAATATAGAAAATATAAAAATTGTTAAGAACTATTTCTTTTAATAAATTTCAAATGTAGTAGAAATTAAAGCATTGATATTTTTAAATACAAAACCGGCTTTTTCTATCCATTTTAAAAGTTTTTTTATAGAAAATCTTGACGATATAGCTCTAAAGCCCATCCTCGGTAAATAATTATTTGATAAAGTCAAAAAAAAAGGGAAAAAAAGTGGCGTGGGGGAAATTTTAAAGACGAAAAGCAATTTATAAAAAGTAATCACCTATTTACTTATGTTTTAATTTAATTATTCTGTCATTGTATGAAAAATTGTTGAAGTGCGCTTTAGATATAACAGTCGTTTAACTACCATATGTAAATTATTTAAATTGTTAAAACCACTCTAATTCCAAAAAGAGATTTCATTAGCAAGAAGCAATAAAGGCCAAAAAAAACCTTTTGCCACCTAAACTGCTAATGATTAAATTGAAATGTCGATGCAAGTTTTTTTTTTTATTTTTTCAAAATTTCACAACTATACAGCCCTTTTAAAGCTAATACGTCACTTCTCAAAAAAACAGTCATGTTTTTGGGTTGACGTGAAGAAAAAGCCTACCATATCCTGTACAAATTTTAAGGGTTTAATCACACAAGACAGACATTGTTTGGTCACCCGGGAAAAAACCCCACAGGAATACATCAACCAACCAGTCTGGGGGGTTTACAGACTTATAGATGACACAAGACTAATGGGAGGATTGGTATAAAAAATAATGGAAGATTAGGCAAAAAAAACCCAAAATTTTTCGCTGCCCCGGGGGTAAATCACGACGGCTCATTCAAATTAAAAATAAATCCGCAGTTTCCAACAAACAAAACTACAAGCGGGGAAAATTCAGTGGGCCCCTATACAGTAAAGCGCAGAGTACTGCGAACAAAAGGCAATCTTGGACGATTTTGGATGTACCTAAAAAAACCGCACGCATTGCTTATTTTTGAAAATCTTCCAGCAAACAATTCAATACGTTTATTTCAAATAATTCTTTAGTATCGAACGCCCCGACAGCAATAGTTATACTGTGTCGAATATTTGCGACCAAAAAGTTTTTTTTTAAAAAATAATAATTATTAGTAATGGATGTTTACGAACTGAAAGAGAAAATTAAAATTACTGAATGGGGTCACCGTGGAAATCCTGTTAGGGAAATTAAAAATTATTTATTTATAACTAGGCCGACTCCCACGATTTCCACTATTTACCGAGTCATTAAAAAAAATTTTTGACATTTGGTTGTTTAACTCCAAGAAAACATAAACATGATAGTGCCTCAGACAAAAAAAAACCGGGGGAAAGGGAAAGAAAGAAATTATGGTAGTGACAAGTGTTATTAAAAATCCTACAGTTTCCCCTTTAAAACAATTGCAGAACAGGTTGATTTGTGCAAAAGATCAGTGGGAAGAGTGCTGGAAAAAAAATTTTACCGCTCCTACAAAATAAGAAAAAAACCCCGAAATTAACCCTGATGATCATTTTAGACAAATGCAATTTTTTAAAAAAAGTAATGGAAATGAAAAATAACAATGCAAGTTTTATAAGAAAATTGTTTTTACTGATAAATCGACATTTCCACTTTACCACCCAACGATTTTTTTCTGGGGTCACGTAAAATCAGAAATTTATGGTTTCAAGGGGGGAAAAGGCCAATTACAAAAATTACAATTTTAAATTAAGAATTCTTGTAGGGGGTTTTTTTCCCTTAACATTCTAGCAAATGTCAGAAGGCGTTTTTTTAAATCTTGGTAATTTTTTTTGGGTCAAGAAGGTGGTTTATTTGAGCATCTTTGATAACTTGAAAGAGTTTTTTTTTTTTTTTATTTTATGAATGCACATTAAATTATTTTCTTAAGAATATCTTCTAGTTTTTTTATTTATTAGAAAAAAATTTTTTATTTTATTAAGAAAAAAAAGTTTAATTTTTTTAAACCCCCGCAAACGGGGTTCTCTGTAAGCAACTAATTTTAAATTTATGGCTTATAAAAAAATCAGATCGAAGTCGGTTGACGATAGCTAGGCCTTGGTACTTTGCCTACAAAAAAATGCATCCTCTAACTGAAAAAAAAAGTAGTACACAACTAAACCGGGCAGATAATTCTTCCGAATTTATTACCGGGGTTCCCCACCAGTCCCAACCAAAAAAAAAACCAACTAAGGAAACGAGACGGAAATTGAAATGCAAGCCACAAAATTATTATTGGTATTTTAGAATTGGGGGTTATCCAAAAAAAGTCCAGGAGCCTCCTTTTTTTCGCAGTACGGTGCGCTTTACTGTATATTTAATCCATTCAGTTGCTTATTTGGGGAAAAAAACTCTCCGAATAAAACTTTCTAAGAAGCACTTGGGGACTTGCTTATTAAAGCTGGGAATCGCAGGGGCCGGGATGGCAAGGCACCGTTCGTCGAATTGAAAAACGTTGGGGGCATTGTTATTCGTATAACAAAGATTTCCTAATATGTTATTGTCTTTTTTTTTTTTTTTTTATCCAAGCAAT
>JAHBCN010013053.1:0-25408 GCA_019359885.1 Listronotus oregonensis
TAGTTAGTTTTATGGTGGTGAAGGTATTTATGAGTTTCAATAGCCTCCGGCCAAAAAAAAGTCACACATAAAATATTATTTTTCATCCGTACAGTTGTGTGCATAAAAAAGTCGTACAGCAATTATAGGCTATGTTTAATCAGGCTTAATTCAAAAATGTTTTTTAAGTTAACGCGCGTTTAACATTTTTCTCGTGCAAATATTGCAATGCCACAGCTAAATAATTTTAAAAAAGCTCAAATAGTTATGTATTTACAAGAAGGTATGCCCATAAGAAATATAGCCCATATTATAAATGTAAATAAGAAGACCGTACAAAACATAATGCGCAAATGGGAGACTCAAGGTAACGTGAATAGGAAAAAGCCAACGGGAAGACCCAAAATATAAGTACGCAAGAACAAGATAATGAATGCACTCTTGCGTTATTTCGAGGACAATCCCTTTGAAGCAGCGCGGAATGCTATTCAACATACCGCATTTCCGGCATCAAGATCAACAGCTAGTCGGAGAATTAATAACTCACATTTAAAAAACTATGTTGCTGCCAAAAAGGTAACCCTTGGAAATGAACATAAACAGGCAAGAGTCATTTTCGCTTTAAATAACATTTTACGTGAGAACTGGAATAGTGTAGTATTTACCGATGAAAAATATTTCCAGTCATTCTTTAAGGGACATATAAGAATATACAGGCCAAGAGGAACAAGATTTAATAAATAATTTATTCATAATTCAGAAAAATCCGGTAGATTTTCGGTAAATGTTTGTTGAAAGATTTAACGCTATTACGTACAGAAATATTTTGAAAAATATCATGTTACCTAGTGTTTCAGAACTTTTCCCCTATCAAAATTTTATATCCAAACAAGATAATTGTCCGGTCAACAATGCAGCAATAATAACAGAATGGTTTGAACGGCAAAATATAGAGAGATTAATGTGACCCGCAAAAAGTCCCGACATTAATATTTTGGAAAATGTTTGGGGTCTTATGTCTTAAAAGATCTACAGAGTTAACTTCAAACCAAACATAAGGGATGAGCTAGTAAACTTTATTGAAGAAACCTGGGAGGAACTAGCCAATGATCCCGATCTCATAAGAAATTCTTATACTTCGATACGAACTAGACTAAATAAATTAATAGAAAATAATGGTGCTATGACGAAATACTGATATAGCTTTATGATTTCATTGACTTAATTATTATAATTATTATGTATTATAAATATTTCATTTTATTTTAAAAATAAATAATTATTTGGATATTTTAGGAAAATAAGGTAGCATGTGTTTTTTTGTAATAATAGGGTCAGAAACTATTTTACTTTGAAATATTAGGATAAAATACTTCTTAGGGAAAAGGGTATACAAAAAAAAACAGCGGCATAAGCGAAAATACCTTATTTAAAAGATCATCGTTCTCATTAAAAAAAAAATCTAAACTAATTATATTGTTGTACAAGTCTCCACTACACTTCTCGGAAAAATTACAAAAGTCAGAATGTATACGTGTACTACTTTTTAATGAAATCTGGAACATCATAGGCAGGTTTACACCATACAAACCTTGTACGACTTTTTTATGCACACAACTGTACATCTTTAATGTTTTTTTATTAATAAATGCTAATTCAGGTATCAAGTAAACATTTATTAAAATATTTTGCAAGATATAAAACAAAGATTTCCAAAAGATTACATCCACAGCCTCAGCAGCTTCTAAAAAGCTTGGATTTTTCCTCAGCTTGACAATATTTCTTTTCTTTTAAATTTAAATATCCTGTATGTTTTCCAAATCAGAGCCTTCTTTGGAATATTATTCTCATGCCTTGGGATTGGCGTTTTCCACAACTCTAAGCATTCTTGATCCAATTCAGAAACGAGCTATGCGTGTTATTAACGATCCCATACGCTTACAAAAAAGCTTTCTTTTTTGTCCACCGACGCAGGCTGTGGGGGATCTGTCTCTCTTTAATAGGCATAATTCCTCCTCTGGCAGCTTCCAATGGAACAACACGTAGTGCTCCTTTGATGCACCCTTTTATAGTTTAACTTGAGAGGTCCCGTTCTTGCCCCTTTATTCGTTCCTTTATCCCTGCAGTATCCAGGCCATGGAACCTGCTACCCGCTACCCGCAGAAGTTTTTTTTCTCCCAAATCTTCAAATATTTAAGTCCCATGTAAATAAAATTCCTCTTATTACACTTAAGATGCAAGTAATTCGGCCTTTAGCCTACGTAAAGTGTTTTTTTTTAATCTCAACACTTTTATTAGCCCCTTTTTTCAACAAAAAGACACATGCATTACTTACAAAAATATTGATTTAAACACAAAGAAACAAGAAGAATAAAAAACGTAAATAATATTCCAAAACACGTATAAAAAATGTAAAAATATCAAAGTACAAAAATTGCGAACAAACAAAATATTCTTAAAAATACTTAAAAAAAAAACAAATTACAAACAAAAAAAAATATTTTAAAAAATACGTAGATATTACAAAAAAATTAGAAAACTTTCTTTCTTGACTTGGCATTAGCAAACTGCCATAGTATCTGATCAGTGATCACAGTTTAGCTGCTCCAGTTCATCATTTTCTATATACAGGGTGTCCGGAAAAAGAAGGCCAATCCACCGGCCACATATCGAGTGGACCAAAATAATGCGACTTTCGTTATGCCATTTTTTAATTGGGCGCTGGGTATTCAATATACAGGGCGTCAAAATGAGAAATATAAAATCGTTTTTTTGAAATAAGTCGAGTGTTTCATAAGATATTAAATTAAGATTTGGTGTGAGGGGGTTTTTGGAACGAGAAATTGAAATCCGTTCACGGATTCGCTATACTTTGCAGAGGGCGCCACCTGCGGTATATTGCATGTGTTAAAAATGCCAAAACTTTTTTGTACCCCTGTATAATAAAGTTCTAGTAAAAAATTCTAATTATCTAATCCTTTCTTGTAAAAAAAGTATTCCTAGTAAATGTCGGCCTGAGAATCCGTTTATTAGATATCTTAATTTTAAAATCTAGATACATTTTAACAAGTTAACAAAATAAACGTAAATTATTCTTTCTAAATTAATGCTAAATTCCTTATTATAATAAAAATCATAGAATAATGACCCTACATTATTTGTTCTTCGTGACCTCCATTCATTTGTATACACATACGAGCCTTCTTTATTAAAGAAAATCTAAGACTTTGAAAAATATTTGTTTTCAACCTGAAATGCTCTCCAGCTGCAATGATTTTTTCTCTTAAATGATCCTCGTTTAAAATCGGAACCATATACACAAAGTCTTTCATACATCCCCAGACTGAAAAATTCGAAGGTGTAAGGTCGGGCGAACGGGTTGGCCACGGAACAGGAGCATCTCGACCCCGACCAATCCAGCGATTAGGAAATACTTGATGTAAATAGTTCCTAACATTTATAGCAAAATGAGCCGGAGCACCGTCGAGTTGAAACCAAAGATTTTGTTTTAAATTTAGAGGCAAATCATCAAGCAAATCGGGCAGTATTTCTTGTAGAAACATCAGAAATGAATCACCTGTCAAATTACCTGGTAAAATGACAGGTCCTAAAAGAAAGTTATCCACAACACCTGCCCACACATTGACTTTAAAATTTACTTGATGATGTGTCTCAACTATGGCCCTAGGATTCTCTTCAGCCCATATGTGTGCGTTATGGATATTTGTCATGCCGTTTCTGGTGAACGTGGCTTCGTCAGTAAACAGAATCTTTCAAAATCCACATTTCTGTTATTTATTTCACATAACCATCTACAAAAAACTTGCCTTGGGATCATCGAGTAAAAGGCCCTGTACTTTTTGAAGATGAAATGGGTAAAGTTGTTGACTCCGTAAAATATTATGTGTCTCGGTTTTCCCAATATTTCTCACCCGTTCAGCCAAATCCCTAGTACTAATGTTTGATGATTCTTCGACAATTCTTAAAATTTCTTCCCCTTACCCTGGTTGTACCGCACGAGGTCGGTCGCAATTACCCTTCCGTCTTTCGCTGAAACTTCCAGTCCCCCTTAGGCGGTTAATCAAATTTAAAAAAAAAAAGCGTCTAGCGGCTAAACTAGTATTTGACTCACATTTTCCTAGTTGACAATTGACAGGTATTTACTATAATAATATTTAAAACTTACCAAACATCAAAACCATATCCGCCATTTCGGGAAAGGGTACATTTCTTGGTCTATGTGCCATTATGGTTTTATAAGTTGTAAGAAAACGCACCAAATACAAATATGTAATTAAAAAATGTAGATTTATTTTAGGAGTAATTGAAAAGCTTGTTAAGAGCGTCAGAAACGTTTAAATTTGTCACTTTGACAGCACGTAAAAAGTTACTGGTGCCCGAAGTCAGCCAATTTGTTTAGAAAGAATTATCTGGATTTTAAAATTAAGATATCTAATAAACGGATTCTCAGGCCGACATTTACTAGGAATACTTTTTTTACAAGAAAAGATTGGATAATTAGAATTTTTTACTAGAACTTTATTATACAGGGGTACAAAAAAGTTTTGGTATTTTTAACACATGCAATATACCGCAGGTGGCGCCCTCTGCAAAGTATAGCGAATCCGTGAACGGATTTCAATTTTTCGTTCCAAAAAACCCCCTCACACAAAATTTTAATTTAATATCTTATGAAACACTCGACTTACTTCAGGAAAACGATTTTATATTTCTCATTTTGACGCCCTGTATATTGAATACCGACCGCCCAATTAAAAAATGGCATAACGAAAGTCGCATTATTTTGGTCCACCCTATATGTAGCCGGCGGATTGGCCTCCTTTTTCCGGACACCCTGTATAATATTGATAATGCGTCTAGGTTTTCCTAATTTGATCGTAAATATGTTTTTATTCTTTTTGATACTGAAAATGATCGCTCGCCTGACGCATTAGATATGGGTATTGTCAAGTAAATTTGCAATAAAGTTAAAATAATCGAAAAAGTTGCCTGTGCATCCTGGATGACCCCAAATTTTTCATAAATTGTATTTTTTTGCAGGTTTTGGCATAACATTAAAAATTTATTTATTTCATTATGCAAATTCTCTTGGGTTTCATCTACATCGTTTTTATATCGTTTGCTTAAAATTTTAATGGAGGTCTTTATATCTTCTTTTTCTCTAGTAAAAAACATCTAAAAGCTGATGTTACATCTTTGTAGCATTCAATTCTCTTGAAGAGGCATTGAGTAGAAAGTAGTTAGCTTATTGAAAAGCGGACTTGATTTTTATTTATTTTTATTATTTAACTTTTTTTTTAATTTTATTTTTTTATTTATTTTTACTATATAGCACGGGCCCCTGGGCGCCCGCCCAAAGCGCCCAGTGGATAAACCGGTACTGATAGTGTGATTAATTATTGTTTGTATAAATGTAACATTTCGTATAAACCATTTTTTTTTAACTTGGGACAGTCCACGAAGGCTGAAGGCATAATTCCTAACGTAAATTAGTGGCACTATGTGTTGCTCTGTTGGGAGCTGCCAGAGGAGGAATTAAGCTAGACAACTCCTCGTAGCAGAAGCTGTAAAAATTTTATAGAAACGACGGATTCACTACAGCCCTTCGGTGGACAAGAGAAGGAAACTTTTCTGTAAACGTGGGATTATTATTAAGACAGCTCTTTTTTAAATAAAATTAAAAATGCCAAGAGGTGTGAGAGACGCCATTCCCTAGATAAAAGAAATATATTCCAAAGAGGATCCAATTTGGAATACATATACAGTATACAAATTAGAAGAACTTTTTTGAAGCTCCTACTGCTATGGATGTAATGAGTTTATGCCAGTTAAGGTTTTATTCAAAAGTAAGGCCAACAAGGTTAAATTACTTTTTGTTTTGCAAAATTTGGCCGCTCATATGTAAAAAATGAGCAGTGGCACACATTTTTCGTGACAAAGAACATGATTTTGTTTTAACAGAATTAAACTGGACAATATTTTTATCGCCCCAAACCAATATTAGTTTAAGGTCCTGTGAAAGAGGTATCTGTAGGCTTAGAGGCTGACTGGAGAAATTGAATATTAAAATGGAGGTTGCTATCCCTATCAAAACTATGAATAATATTGGTTGTGGAAGAGAGAAGATCATTGATATGGAGAAGAAACAAAGTTGGTGCCAGTACCCCAGATAAAAAAGACCAGATACGAAACATAGCGTGGCGGCACGGTCAGCGTCCCCCACTATAATAGTCCGCTCAACGGCGGATCATTTAGTACGGGAGCCGTTTCTCGCGTGCGTTGAACTGTTTAGTTTACTAGTTACTGTGAAACGAGGCTAGTGCGGGCGTAAAAGTCAGTTTTAATATATTTATTATTTTCGACTTTTATAACATGACAGGTTATATGTGCATATGTAGATGCTGTACATCTAATAATAAAGAAATAACATTTTTTTCGCTTCCAAGCGACTCTATAAGGTAAGTTCGATTTATTTATTCAGATTCAAAAATCACAATAGACATTTTTTAGACGTGAAGCTTGGCTTCGTGCTGCTATAATAATCACACCTTTCAAATTATAATGCGCTTAAAATTGTCAGAACTTTAAAAAAAAAAATTAATTATGAATATTGTAAGGGTGATTAATTGAGAATTTGAATATTTCAACATTGGTATTTCTATCATAATACGCGTTGTAAGATTTGAATATTACAATATTGGTATTTCTACTATTATATGATTTATTGGAGATATTCTAGTGTAAATAAAAAAATTCCTGCTGTGCCTAAGTTATTATTTGGACGCTTGAAGAAAAAATATAAGGGTCGAAAAGTTGGACTGGGTCAAATATCTCGAGAACGAAGGTTGGATTTCCAAGATTAAAAATTTGTTTTTGACACAATTGTCTATCTAATTCTTATGTCAAAAACCACCCCGCCCTCTTAAGGGGGTGAAGGGGGTGGTTTTATAATTTTAAATAGAACCCCCTATTTTCGCATTTTTCGGATTCCTCAAAAAATTCTGTGTTGCCCCCAATTTTCACCCCCCCCCGCCACCCTTCAAGGGGATGAAAAAAACGAAAAAAGTTAAAAAAATAAAACTAAAACTGAACAGTTTAAATATTTAATTAAATCCGCAATGAAAATAGACATGTAACCCCTCCTCAAAATTCAACCCCAACCCTCGCCACCCCCCCTCAGGGGATGAAACAAATTAATAAAACAAAATTGAAACTGAACCTTCTAAATTCTTAATTAAATTCGTAATAAAAATAAACATTTTTTTATTGCAATATTATTTTCTTAATTTTTGTCATCCCCAAAGAAAGGTTTGAAGGGTAAAATTTTAGATCGGGTCACATATTTTTCTGACATGTTTATTTTAATTATGGATTTAATTAAGAATTTAGAATGTTCAGTTTCATTTTTGTTTAAATAATTTTTGTTATCCCCTGTGGAGGGGTGGCTAGGGTTGGGGTGAAATTTGAGATTGGGTAACATGTTTTTGTACATGTTTATTTTTATTTGGATTTAATTAAATATTTAAACTGTTCGTTTTAGTTTTATTTTTTAAACTTTTTTTCGTTTTTTTTTATCCCCTGCGAAGGGGGGTGTGGCGTGGGTTGGGGGTGAAAATTGGGCGCCAAACACAGAATTTTTGAGGAATCCGAAAATGCAAAAAAAATAGGGGTTTCTATTTAAAATTATAAAACGTTCACCCCCTTAAAAGGAGTGGGGTGGTTTTTGACATCAGAATTAGATAGACGATTGTGTCAAAAACAAAGTTCAGTTCAACTGAAATCCAACCTTTCGTTCCGAGATATTTGACCCAGTCCATACTTTTCGGACACCCTGTATTTTAATATTAAACCCAAGTACATATTCCAATACTGAAGCTTAAAAATAGTTATTATTAATTTGCATACCTTTTAATTTTGACAGATTCGTGCAATACGTTCCTGTCCTTAAAAATAAAAAGTCTGATTTTCAGTAGTGCAGGAAACCGCTGCCCGTTAAAAGAATGCCTCTGGCTATAGCGATGCCTTTGTGTGTTGCTCGAGTCAAAAACTTCAATCGAGCCGACCCGGCTTTCACATCTGGTTTTAGTTAAATCTGTGCCAGTACTGAGTCCCGGGTCACCCCAGCATTAATTTAGTAAATGCTGAAAGAGTAATTATTTACAATAACTAATATACGTCAATTAGAAAGGAAACTAAAAAGACATGAATAAAGCTTAGGTGGCAGACCGTAGAAAGGAAGTTTGTTAAGGAGCGCATTATGTTAAACCTGGTTAAAAGCTTGGGGGATGTTAACGCATAGATCCGGAAAGCACCAAGAAATTCATGGAATGTGGTTTAGTTGTGTGAGACAAAGAAAATTAGACCTGTTGCGAACCTTCTGTGACGGAATTTATACTGTCATGTAAAATTTTGTGTTTTTCTTAATACTTCCACATTTGGAAATAACTGAGTTTTTCGTTTTCCTTAAAAGCTGAAAGAAGGGTATAGGTTAATAGTTAAAAGAAGAGCCTTAGATCCTTTCTTGGGAATAAGTTGCACACGTGCAGCTTTCCAGCTCTCCCGAAAAATGCCCGTGTCATAAGAGATTTAAAAGAAGCCAGTTAGGATAGGTGCAAGCTCGGAAGCATATTTTTTAAGACGATTTCTGATATGCCATCCAGCCCAGGCGATTTTATGGTATTAAAAAATATCTGCTGGACAGGGGCGTAGCTACCGCCGTATCTGCCGTATCAATTATACGGGGCCCCCGGGCCACAGGGGCCCCCAACGTGCGTAAGCAAAAATTAAAAAATTTCCCAAATTTTAACACTGAAATTTTAAATACGATTAAAGAATATGAAATTAATTTGACTTAATGTAGAGGACAGGGTTACGATGGAGCAAATGTTATGTCGGGTGTTTATAGAGGATTACAAAGCCTAATAAAAGAGCATGCTCCGAAGCATTATGTGCTACTGTGTGCCGCATTAAATCTAGTTTTAAACGATGAAACATATTGGTGAAGTGTCGACTTTTTCCGGTAATTTATAAAAAAATATATACTTTTTTTGGCAATAGTATAAAACGCTGGGCAATGTTAAGTGATGATTCATCTGAAAAATATTTAATTACCCTTTAATTGGTATGTCTACCAGATGATCTTCAAGGAACGACGCTTTATTAGCGGTAAAGAAAAATTATTTATTAATCATGAAAACTACCAACTAAATTTAATTTCGAATAAAAAAGATGAACATGAAGAATGTAAAAATATCATTAACATTTCAGAGAGTTATGATGTCTTAGTGCTTGTCACATTAAAATTTAATGACAAAACGTCATTAAAAAGTAAAAAAAGCTATCAGAATTCCTAGTTTTAAGTCCAAAAATTTCTTAAAATTTAGTTTAATTTTTCGTTTTAGTTTTTTCTTGACAACGGTGGCCGACTTGAGACCGAAACCTAGACTAGTATTTGAGTTTTTTTGGATGTTCTCTTCTTTTTTGTTGCAGGCGATCTGCAAGTTCATAGGGTCAATAGGGCCGGACCGAAGGGGTCCCATTTTCCAAAAAGTAAGGCGAGTATCCCGAATAAAACAAACTGAAAGCTAAATAATAGTTAATAGCTAAAATCAAGTTTATATTTTTGCCCCGACAATTAAAAGTCATAACCACATTATTTCAAAAATGCCTATGCGACTGGCATCGCACGTGTGTATCACTTTTATTAATACACAGGCGGTTATGGAAGTCGTATTCCAGTTCTTTTTAGAAGTCTGTGGCTCAGAGAGACTTATTAGGAATACATGAGTATCATTAAACCAGGAGTCCCATAAAATTTTGTACGTATTTTTCGGATAATTTTATGTGTTAGTATATAAATGTTTAATTTTTTGATATTAAACCGATGTACTTTTTGGTAATTAAAAACCACTTAACTTAAAAAATCTCATTAGGCGAAAATATGTTTTTGCCGAATCGTTTAAACTATTTGTCTGTCATAATTATTTTCTGTTTTGTTTTTTATTAAATATTTATTTATTACAGTAATTACCCAACTAATAATTTATTTATGTTTAAAATTACTTCTTTTCCTTTTATCATTTATAATTATTCTTAAATACTGTTTTAGTCCTTAACCACTGAATTAACAATGGTAATGTTTAGGACTATAAGATAAAGTAAAAGAGCTAAAATGGACATAAACTTATTAATTTAAAGTATCAAAATTATTTTGGAAACAACACAAAATAAAAATTATAGGTTTATTAAATATAACACTAATTAGAATAAAATATACTTTCTATTCCAAAGTGACTCTCTTTTCAGGAGCGTTTCGTTCTCTATCTGGGTATTTTAAGTGCTGATCAAGACCACTATTTCCAAGAAAGAAAGAGACGATTTTCGGCTGTTTATATCTCTAAAACCACCCAGCTCTATTTCGTAGAAAAAACGTCACTGACAGAAAACGACCCATTTTTTATGAAATCGTAAAGTTAAACATTCTGGGGTAGATAGGCACATTGCTAATTTATAATTTTTGTACTTTTAAAATTTTATTTTTAATTATTATTATTAAATTATTAAATTTTGCTCCTTTTGAGGTCCAAAATGAACATGGCGATAAATTCGAACTATAGGGTGGACGCAAAAAACCTTTCAATGCATTTTGCAAGGGCATTTGCAGTCAATTGGTCAGTATGAGGTCGGGCGTTATCGTGCAATAGAATGACATACCCGATGGAACGGTATCCCCTTTTTAAACGAACTGAAGGTTTAACTTTTAAGTGAGCAATTCAGAATTATAAACAGCATTAATGAAACGTCTTGTTTTATAAAATCGGTAAAGAGAACTTTCTTGCTGTTTCAAAAATTTGACCATTACTTTACCGGCTAAAGACACAACTTGTTTTTTCAGTTTTGGAGACACTAGCCTGGATTTTTTTAATCCTGACGTAAAATGGTGAAGCCAAGTCATACCACAAGTGAGCAGAAACTTAAAAAATGCGGTTATCTTTCTTTTGGCATTGCCCAAGAAGCTTAATAGAGACGTCGCTGTTTTTGTTTTATGGCCAGCCATCCTGCACAAGTTTTTGATAATAAATAAAACGAATACGTGTTTAGAACCATCGACAGGTAATTTGTAATGTTTCTAATATTTTAGGAACACACACTCCTATTCTTGCAAAAATTGAGTCATTTATTAGGTCAATGTTGGTTTGCGTGCGGCAAATTTGCGACCGTTTTACGGGCTTCCTAAACTTCTTACACTAGTTAAATACCTGAGGTTTAGCAACCTATTAAGTTTAAAGTTATTTTAAGTATTCGCATAATATCACTTGGTTTGGATCTCTAATTCAGAAAAAATCGTTAACTATTATGTGTTGTGCTACAGAAACGTGAACTACATGATCTGTCATTTTAATAATAACTAAGTAAAAACAATTAAAGTGATTATGACATTATGGACTCTCTTTTTCTTTTCCTTTCTTTTTTTCCACTATAGTAAAATTTGGAAATAATGATAATGGCACATCCGAAAGTAAAGTATTCCAGAGGTAAAATACCCCTTCATTCTGTTCTCCGGGCGAGGGGTACATTTGGGGAGACACCATCGAAAAATCTGATATCCTTCACAAATATATGTGGGCTTAACTTCAACGTAAACTCTTATCTTCAAACCATTATCTTCAATCCTCCAAACACCACATACTATTTCTTACCGGAACCCAAATAAGTCCCAAAACAGCAACCAACCACCTACTTTTCCCAGGTTATGAACTCATTTCATCTTTTCGACCCCATGGCGGCGTCTGTGCTTACGTTCGCAACGACCTGGCTTGTGCTAGGATTTCTAACCTTGAATCGGGTAGACCTAATATTCTTTGGCTTAAACTTACCTTCAGATCTTCTACCAAATTCATCTGCTGTACATACCGGTCCCTGTCTGACAATTCCCACAACGAGTTCTTTGATTTCCTTTCAATAAAGATCGACAATATTATTTCCCAGTTTCCATTGGCTAAAGTAATCGCCCTCGGGGATTTTAATGTTCATAATAAGGATTGGCTAGGCTCTACCAAAACTGATACAGAAGGCAGAGCAGCAAAAAATTTCGCAATCAGCAACTCGCTCACCAATCTTATTATGGAACCTACCTACTTTCCTCGGGTTCCCACCCCTAATTCTAACCTAACCCCCTAGATCTCTTTCTTACTTCCACCCTCGAACTCTATCAAGCATCAGTAACTGCTCCCCTTGGTCGCTCTGACCATGGTTTGGTCACCGTATCATACTCCACACATTTTGAGGCAACTAAACGCATGCCTCCACGAACCGTCTGGCACTAAAACTCGGCCGACTGGGATGGTCTGAGAGATTTCGTTGCCAGCTACCCTTGGGATCCTACCTGCTTTTCTACTCACGATCCTTGCGAAATATGTAAAGAAATTACCGAAACAATTTAACTAGGCATTGAGACTTATATTCCCCACACTAAAAAGGACCCCATAACTAATAATCACAAACCGTGGTTTTTAAAATCCTGTAACAAAGCCAGACTCATTCAAATTCAAGCCCACAAGAAGTTTCTCCAAAACCCTAGTCCCGAAAATCGACAGGCTAGCATCGAAGCAAAAAATCAGTATAATCAGACCATCTCAGAAGCAAAAGACCGTTTTAACAATCGGATAAAAGATAAAGTTCTCTCTTGCTCAAATGGCAATAAAGCTTTCTGGTCCTTTGCCAAGAATATTAGTCAAAACTTTTGCACAAATTGTTTTCCCAAGGAGATGGAATTGTCTCTACCTCCAAAGGAAAAGCCGAACTATTCGCCAAACAATCTGCTGCCAATTCTACGCTTGATCCTCCTATTAATCTTCCTCTTGCAACAGTTGTCCCTGTTTCTTATAAAATGTCCGATATAATTTTTAAAGTTAAACAGATCAAGCGTATCCTTTTTTCTTTTAATACTAAAAAATCGTCTGGGCTGGATGGCATATTATCAATCGTCTTAAAAAAATGTACTCCTGAGCTTGCACCCATCCTAACTCTCCTCTTTCGAATTTCTTACGACACGGGCATTTTCCCGGAGAGTTGGAAAGCTGTACGTGTGCAACCCTTTTCCAAAAAAGGATCCAAAACTCTCCCTTCTAACTATAGACCTATATCTCTTCTTTCTGTTGTTTGCAAAGCAATGGAAAAATTCATTAATTCCCAAATCTTAAATTATCTGGAAAAACACAAGATCTTACATGATAGACAGTATGGATTCCGTCACAGTAGATCCACAGCTGATCTTCTTTCCTTTGTCTCACACAACTGAAACAAGTCCCTTAAGTTTCTTGGTGAATCCCAGATCGTTGCTCTTGACATATTCAAAGCTTTCGATCAGGTCTGGCATGATGAGCTTCTTAACAAACTTGCTTCTTACGGTCTTCCACCTAAGCTTTGCTCTTGGCTTTCCAGTTTTCTTTCTAATGGACGTATATCAGTTACTGTAGATGGTCATTCTTCCAGCTTCTTCCAAATTAATGCTGAGGTACCCCAGGGCTCAGTGCTAGCACCAACACTGTTTTTTCTACGCATTAACGATCTTTTCTCTTCCACAATCAATCCCATTTATAGTTGCTGACGATAGTACCCTCCAGTTCAGTATTTAATTTCTTAAGCCACCATGTAATTCTGATTTGGAAAACAAGCGCAGGTCAATGCAGATATCTCTTTCACAAGACCTTAAACTTATTTTGGATTGGGGCGCCAAAAATCTTGTTTAGTTTAATGCCTCGAAAACACAGTCATGTTCGCTGTCGGGAAAAAAGTCTGCCAGTGCTCATCCCCTGCATATGAGCGACCAAGTTCTGCAGACAAAGAGTCGTTTAATCTTGTCGGCGTTACTTTTAAGAATAACCTCAACTGGCACAAACACATTTCATCAATAGCCTCGGCAGTTTCAAAAAAGCTTGGATTCCTTTTTCGAGCCAGAAAATATTTCTCTTCTTCCAATCTGTACACTCTGTATGTATCCCAAATCAGACCTACTTTAGAATATTGTTCTCATGTCTGGGGAATGGCGTCCCCTATAACACTTAGCATTCTGGACTCCATTCAAAGAAGAGCCGTTCGTCTTATTAAGGATCCAACGCTCACAGAAAGGCTTCCTCTTCTTGCCTACTCAGAGGAGTTGGTCAGTATAATTCCTTCTCTGGCAGCTCCCAACAGAGCAACACGTAGTGCAACTTTTATGCATCCTTTTACAGTTCAGTTAGAGAGGCCCCGAACTTCCCGCTTTCTTCGTTTCTTCATCCCTAGAGTGTCAAGACTATGCAACCTGCTGCCAGCAGAAGTTTTTCCTTCTCCTCGCAATCTTCAAATATTTAAGTCCCGTGTGAACAAACTCCCTCTCACCACACTTAAGACACCCACGGTACGTTAGTACTTAGGCATCGGCCTTCGTGGACTGTCCCAAGATAAAAAAAAATGGACGCCGTCTAAATACCCCATTGCAAGAATGTTAAGAATAAGTTGCGTTTAGGGCCATTCGTTTGGTTCTAAAAATAAAATTCCAGGTCACATTTTAACCCCATTGTATATCCCTAATTCATCTTTTATTAAAGAAAAAAAAATAAAATACAATATTTCTTTATTCACAAAACAGTAAAGGCAAATGAAAATGTTTCCTTAAAAGGCCACTTTGACACTAATAGCATAACAAGCAAGAATACTTTCATAATTTAAACTTTTTCTCACACAAGTCGGGTTTGGAGACGGTTTTGTTGTCTAAGTGACACGAATAAAATGTTAAGTAGGCAGTAATAGCTTGTAGAATTTTTAAAATGTAACTTGGGTACTTACAACTATTCATTTCCAAGTTTAAAAGGGGATATTATTTTTTCTTCGAACGTGATGAAATGGTTAGTTGATACGCTATAATTTCTTTTATACTTAGTAAACTGTTTGTCTTTTAGGTATTTATGTTTTGCGGAAAATAATAAAAATTAGAAAAGTTAAAGGAAATGTCTTCATTGTTATAAACGCTGACCAGGAATTTTGATGTACAGGGTCTTTGATATATTTACGTGGCTTCTGGAGCCTTTATTTTTAATGGCAGAAAAAAATGTTTTATATAAAAGTTGTAGCTTTTTTTCCATATTATCTTTTGAAATTATCAGTAAAAAAATATCGCAATAAAAAAATGGAAAAATGCTACAATGAAAGATCTTTTTTTTCTGATTTCAAGTATATATACATTGATAATATTTGGATGAACCATTTTTAAGATATTTAAGGTTAAATTATTAATGAATTACAAAAAAAGTTTCATATTAGTATTAAGAAAGCCATGGAAACAAAAAAAATGTTATGTTGCTAAATTTGGTGAGGGTTTTCTCTGGAATAATTATGTTTATTTTTGTGATTAAACATTCCTGCTAAAGTGAGGGAAGACTTGTCGATGAATAGAATTTTATTTAAAAACTTTGGATCCTGCTGCATAAACCTAGCTATTTCCAATGCATACTTAGGTCGGTCCTGCAAGTTTTGTTCAGATTCTGAACGGACATAAATTTATAAGGATAAAATTTGTAAAATTTTAAGTTTAGATAAATTTAATAATCTGTTTTATTAAGTTCAGATGCCGCATCCGAGATTGATATTTCAGAATTTTCTAAAATTATTGAAAGTAGTTAATGCTAGTCCATTAAAAAAGTATAATATAATTATCTTGAAAAAAAACGAGGATATCGTGCCGCAGTCCTTTTCTTCATTTTAAAGGTTTTTCGTTCAATAAACTTTCTTACTATGTATTTAATAGTATCCATAGATGGTACCAATTGTTAAGGATATAATAAGTAATATTCCCTTTGCACTGTCGTCACATTATTATTGTTACCATAAAAAACTCGCATAACAACGATTTTTGTTCTTCTGAATAGCCCATTGACAAAATAGTTAAAATGATAAATTTCAACTTTTTACAATACCAATACGTTAAATTTATTAAAACAATTTTATTGTTTTCATAGCTTTCTTGATACTAATATGATTTTTTTTTAATTTATTTATATTTTAAGCCTAAATATTTCAAAAATGGTTCCTCCAAATATCATCAATGTATATATATTTGAAATAAAAAAAAAAATATCTTTCATTGAAGCGCATAATATACAGGGTGTTCCATTTAAAAAAGTTGAAGTTGCCTATATTTTTTTAATGCGATAATTTTTTACTGATAATTTTAAAAGATAATATGGGAAAAAACCTACAATTTTTATATAAAACATTTTTTTCTGTCTTCAAAAATAAAGGCTCCAGAAGCCACGTAAATATAATCAAAGACCCTGTACTGCAAAAAACTGATTAAAATTCTTATTTTATTTATTTCTTTTTTTTTATCAAATCCCAAGCACTAACGTACCGTAGGTGTCTTAAGTAAAGTAAGAGGTAGTTTATTAACATGGGAGTTAAAGATTTAACGGTTTGGAGGATGTGTGAGAACCTCTGCAGGCCGCAAGATCCACAGACTAATAAGTTTGGGACCTTTCAAGATGGACTGGAAAGGGAAAAAAATAAAGAAAAATAAGAGTGGCACTTAGTTCCGCTCCATTGAGAGCTGCTAGAAAAAAAATATAATATTGGCTAATTTCTTGCAGCAGAAGTCGTAAGAATATCTATAAAAGAGCAACAGATCCTCCCCAGCAGGTCAGTGGGCATTATAAAAAAGTTTTTCTTTAAGAATGGGATCATTAATAACGAGAACGCCTCTTCTTTAATTGAAATCAAGAATGCCAAAGAGGATCTAATTTGGAAAATCTATAGAGCCTACAGATTGGAAGGGAAGAAACACTTTCTAGCTTAAACGATAAAAAAAGAATATTTTTTAATAAAGACAGATCAGTCTACAAAGAAAAATTGCTATATTCTACCCGTCAGACCCCAAACCAGGCGCCATTAAAGACATGTTAATTTTTTCAATTTTGGTATAGTCTGTCTCAAAGTATACCGTGTTAGCTCTTGCCTTCATTTATGGATTATATCTGCCGACAGCAGTAAAACTGCGGATCGGTAGGTATTAAAGGACAGAACATTAGGGACGGACTTTAATAATATAAATATTTATAATTTATTGTTCATTTAGGTAAGTATAATCTTAAAATTACATTAAGAAATTAAATATATGCAAAGTTTTAATAAATTTATACTGCATAATTAAATTTTTATTATAAATATCTCAATCTAATTCTGTTTTACTATCAGAGTCATCATTGAGATTAATTACAATAGGATTTAGTTGTTTTGATAAATGTAAGAGTCCTTAATTTTTATAAGGGCTGTAGTAATTTTTCCAGCTCTCAACTGGTATCTAAGTAATTACATTTTTATCACATTTATAACACTGGACTTAAAGGGTATGCCAAATCTCATGGGTTAAACTACAGTGATACGGAGGAAGCCGAAGACAGTATGCCCAGCCTGTTCAGCCAAATTATCACATACATATTGTTTTTTAATTGCATATGAATTTGGGACTTCCAAAAGATGCGTTTTTTTGTAAATGAATTTAAAATAAATATCATTTTCTAACAAATATTCCTGATTCAGTTTTTGAACTTAAAACTGGTGCTTTGTGTAGTGACGGCTGTGGTAGCTTGCGTTTTCATGACAATAGCACTGTTGTTTGGAATATTTTTTAAAAGATAATTTTAAAACCAGTTTTCAAAAAGTTTTGCACTTGTATCCTCATCATGATAATCCAAGCTAGAATCCTTAATATTCTTTGCAGACAACAGCAAGCAGTTTGGGACAAATCCGTCTTCTGAACCAGCGTGTATTATGGTAATGCGTTTTCCTTTATTTGAAGGTGCTTTCGTCTGACAGTTTTGACTGGAATCAACCCATCCTTTGGATACTGTGTCGTGTGTATCGAACCATGTTTCATCAAGGTAAATTATGGATCTGTTTTCTAACCTATATCTTTTAATTTCTTGAAGGTAATTTCCAAGTGCGTAATCTGTGCGATTTCATTAATACTTGTCTTTTGTCTATTTTGCGGTATTTAAATCCCATTTTACAAACAACTCTATGGAGGGTGGCACGGCTAATATTTATATTGGTTTCGTCTTCGTCTAGCTTCTTTTTCAATTTATCCAAGGTAGGAGAATAACTCCGCTTTCATAAAGACAATATATCTTCCTTCTTATTAGGTCCTGATCACTATTGTCTATACGGTGAGATTGAAAATCACTACGTTTTTTTCTTTTGTTCAATTCTTAACTAATAATAATATCCCTTATCAATGATATTGGAGGTTTTGTAAATAGACAGGTTTCTTTTAAAGCTTCTTGTTTAATTAGTCCTCTACTGATTAAACTTTCATACACATTTTTCACAACCTGTTTTGCATCTTATGACAAATGATTTCGACGCCACATAGTTATATTCTCGGAAAACAACTTTTTCGAAACGCACAGTAAAAACGGTTATTCAACACTGCCACTAAAATATTAGCCAAAATATTTATATACCTAATGGTCAATACTCAAGAAATACCTGGTCCACCCCTGCCCTTATGAACAAATGGGTTTACCCAATAACAATAAATAATAAAATCGTTAAAGGTTTATTGGGGTATGGTCCGTCAAAAGCCATAACGATATACTTTGAGACAGACTATACTTTATCACTTCGTCTAAAAGTTAGGTTCTATCTACAGAGAATGGTATACTGACAAAACAGACCCAACAAAAACGCTTATGCAAAATAGGGGCCAAGTTTTTTTCCAAAAATCTCGGCCTCTTAAAGAACTGAGATCTAAAATTGAAATAAGTTCTGTATACCTGGATCTTTTGTTTTACTGCCTTTAGACCAAAGAAAATTTCATACGTTAATATTTAAAAAACTATAAAAGCTACAAGAAATTTTATATAACATAAATTATGTATTTTACTAAAGCCTTTAATTTAGGTTATATAATCTTTTCGCCTAAATGCAATACTTTACGAGTTATAATCAATAAATCGAATTTTTAGGATTTTTTTAAGGTATACCCCTGGAATTCGAATTTTTTAAAATAACTCGTAAAGTATTGCATTTAAACGAAAAAATTATATAACCTAAATTAAAGGTTTCGTAAAAATACAAAATAAATATTTTATAAAATTTCTTGTAGGTTTTAAAGTTTTTGACATATTGACGTATAAAATTTTGTTTGGTCTAAATTTTAGGTAAGGAACAAGATATCCAGATACGGTTTTCACGAGTTCGTTTAAGCATCATTAAGCTTCTTTTTTATGAAAAAAAAATATACCAATGCATTTAATTTTTTTGAGAAAAATAATCATTTCTGTCGGAATATCGAAAAAAGCCCTCTAGCGGCGACATGTAAGACTAACAAAACTTCAAATATTAAAACATTTATAGCCCAAGAATAGCTCTTGTCAACAAGCCTAAGCTTGTTAAAATCGGCTTAGCCGTTTTGAAGATACAGAGTGTTTTTTACGGAAACTTTCAAATACCCTCCACAACTTTATTTTTAGAGATGCACCAAAAATTGTCGAAGAAAAAAGATTCAAATTATGCTCGACTGCAAAGATCAGGTAATTTTTTGTTAGGTTAATATAGCAAAATTCACAGAAACATCACTTTTTAGATTCAAGATTGCAGTAACGCCCCTTAGAGACCATTTCAGAAACTTGAAAATAATTTCCAGCTATTTCTCTTGACCACTTTTACAAAAAATATTTTTTCCCCAACGCTGTGCGAGAAAAATTTTCTGAGATACAGCCGGCGTCCTTTCTTATTTGGACACCCGGTACAAAAGCTAAAGCCTTATAAGCACTCCCTCTATCTAATAATAAGTTGTCTTCGCTAGACCTTATCTGGTTATTTTTCTAAACACATATCAGATAGTAAAAATGGAAAACAAATCTCTTAATAGACGATAATATAACGAATATTTTTGATATTCTTTTAGTTCTTTAAGTCATAAGTATATGTTTCTTTTTATTTTATCTTACATAGAAATAAAAAAATCTTGTCTTTAGTGGCTTTAAAAAATATCAGAAAACTAGGCAATAAAAACTGATAGGTACTGGCAATAAAAAATATCCTTAGTATTGGCCCCCACATGCGTGTCATAAAAAATAAAACAATACTGATATTTACATCTATTTAAAGTTAGTTAAACTTCTGTAAACCCTTTTTTAAGATTGAAATTAAAACCCCATAAGCCAGGTGTGGTCCCATCCGGGAGAATATCAAGTAACTTTAATTTATTTTCCGATTGTAGATGCTTCAGATAAACGATTCTGGTTTAACTGAAGAGACGCCTTAAAAGATTTTAATCTTTTACAACAAACATTTTTTCTATAGATGTTTAAGCCATCCTAAAACAAACTTTATCTTGATCTTACCATTATCTAAAACTTAATAAAATGAAATCGCTATATAATTTTTTAAGCAGTATCAAAAATAAGGGTAATTTTTAAAGCTTTAATACGTGTTGTCTTACAATTTAAAATGTAACTATTAAATAGGGATGCCATTATTATTACTTTTCACAATTTTTGTATTAGAGCACGGAAAGTGATCTTTTCTTAAAGGTTGGCAGAGGTACTACCGGGTAATTTGTTGCTATGCTTAGGCTCAAATTTGTTTTTCAAATTTTTGTTAAAGCTATGTGGTCTTGTTTTAAATAATTTTAATTTAATCCCCAAAAATAAATAATTTTAATTGAGTTATGAAGGCACCCTGGGGATATTTTGAAAGCCGCGAATGCCGCAATGGAACTTCTACTCACTTTTAAAAGTTTAAAAGACTGATATGAAAAAATCATGAAAACTAATATGAGCTGATAAAAGTCCAAGAAGGTGACCTTGACGATTAAAAAAGATATCCTGGAATATCTTGAGATACAATAAATGTGCAAAATCTTTTAATATTAAGGTCATATGGTCACATTATTCAATGTTTAAAGCAATAACAATAGCTACATTGATTACATTTTTAAAAACGGATTATTAAGAAAAAAATTTTGAAATGATTTTACATAGAAGGAATGTCAATTGTGGACAATTTCTTTTATCCTTATTACAGCCAACGAAGTCTTACATGGTGTCTAAGTACTGGGTACCGTGAAAGCCAGGTTTTAGGATGTTTAGCCCACTTTATTTCTTAGTTTGTAACATGTAACAAAAATTAGATTTTACGGCACATTTTAGACAATGCGGTATAGCCACCACGGACATTATACAAATATCTATAACCTCTGAACAGGGTCTTACTGGTTCTTTTAAAAAGGCGCCAAACCCAAGTCCTTTTAGGACGCAAACCCACTAATATGAGGAAGGAAAAGGGGTGATTGCGGAAAGCCCAAAAGACATTTACAACAACTCTACAGTATATTTAATTCAAAATATAATAAAAGGTTACATAAAACATAAAAAAATAATAATAATGGTTAAAAAGTATTTTTTAAGTAACTTAACGGAAATAGACC
This sequence comes from Listronotus oregonensis, assembly GCA_019359885.1. NCBI lineage: Eukaryota > Metazoa > Arthropoda > Insecta > Coleoptera > Curculionidae > Listronotus > Listronotus oregonensis. The sequence continues at coordinate 21,470 of JAHBCN010013053.1, forward strand.
TTAGATAAGCAGGAGTCCCAGCTTACACTAGTTTAAAAATTATTTGGGTTTTCTCCAGAATAATAATATAATATATTTTTATATATATATATATATATATATATATATATATATATATATATATATATATATATATATATATTTATATATATATATATATATATATATATAATATATATATATATATATATATTATATATATATTATATTATATATATATATATATATATATATATATATATATATATATATATATATATATATATATATATATATATATATATATATATATACAGGGTGCCACATATTCGAGTGCTTGCATGGGGATCTCGGAAACCGTAAGAGATACGAAGTCGGGTAAGTTATTGCAAAGTTGCTTATTTAGGTGCCTAACAACATGCCGTTTAGAAAACTGTAAAATTTCTAGTACTTCCGGAGATATTAGAAAAAAACCGAAATTTGCGATTTCGTTTTTATTTTTTTCTGGCGTTATTTAAAGAGTTATGAAAAAACAAAAGACACTTTCTCATGGCTACTTTTTAAGCTGTACAAAACAGAGTTGAGAGATTTTCCCTACGACGTTTCGTTATCTTTAAACCATCATCAACTTTTCTTTTTAAATTCGGCACTCATTTTTGTAATTAGGATAATAACGGCCAAGTGATGATAGCGTTGTTAAATTTAGCAATGGACTTAACAATTGTTAAAAGTTAACAACGGTTTAGAATGTTCAACAAAATGTCAGATTTTGACAGGTTATCTACTAAAATCAATGAATAACACTGACAATGACGTTTTGTTAAACATTCTAAACCGTTGTTAACTTTTAACAATTGTTAAGTCCATTGCTAAATTTAACAACGCTATCATCACTCGGCCGTTTAAAAAAATAAAGTTGATGATGGTTTAACGAAAACGAAACGTCAAGCGGAAAATCTCTCAACGCTGTTTTGTAGAGCTAAAAAAGTGGCCATGAAAAAGTGTCCTTTGTTTTTCCATATCTCTTTAAATAACGTCAGAAAAAAATAAAAACGAAATCGTCAAATTTCGGTTTTTTCCGGATATCTCCGGAAGTACTCGAAATTTTGCAACTTTCTAAAGCGGACATGTTAGTTACGCAAATACACAACTTTGCCATAATTTAACAGACTTCGTATCTCCGTTATCTTTGTAACAATATAAGTAAAAATATACAACTTTTTTTATTATTATTTTAAATATATTATGAACTTAATGAAAATTAAAAAAATATATATATTTATGAATTGCTGTTCTCTGAAATTAAAAAGAATATATTTCTTATTATATTGTCGCAAGGGTAGATTATTTCTACTAAAAATTTAGATTTTTGAGACATTTAAAATAAATATATATTCTTTTGTTTAGTCTGGAGAAAAGTCAAATATGTTTTTCTACTAAAATAATCCCAGAAAAATCATATAATTTTTAAACACACTTTACACTACTTTTAAATATTCAACAGTCGCTTTATTTATTGACTTTGATTACCTATATATTCTATCATTTTATTATTGTCTATTTTTACTTTTAATTCTCTCACCACCATTTGCATAAAAAATGGTTCCAAATTCTCATTGGACAGATTACAACCCAGTATAGTTTTAATTAGTTTTAAATGGGAAAGGGCTGCCAAGTCAACAACATACTTTTCAAAAAACCTTATCTGTTACCCAAATATTCGCAGGAGCATCAATAACATATAAAACAAACATAAGCAACATATAAAACATTCATGGGATAGTTGAAAACAGTTTTGTTTGTACACCAAATTTTTTTGATTTCAAGTTCACAAAAAAAACTTTTACAAGCAGGTCTTCAGAAAAACAATCATTATTTATGTTTTAATTTTTATCTGGTGATTTATTTAAAGAAAAAAGGCATGTAATTTCTTCTTTCTTTACCCTTTACCCAACCGTCGTCGACATTGTCAATTTTGTTAAAGGACTTTTTAATATTTGCAAAAATATGGTTTCCTGTTAGCAGGTTGAAGATTGTAAGCTGTCAGTAATAGCTCGTTCCATATCTTTACATTCAGCATTCAGACATTTTGTTTCTGGACTGACTCGAAATGGCTCATCAGGTTTGTTAATAGAAAGGGCAACCTGACAATTTGCTTGAGATTGTACCTGGAACAAAAAATACCCATTTAGTATGCTTTATAAGCTATAAATTACAATACAACTAACCTACGACCAATCTCTCAAGTGGTGCTTCCAATACTTCCCCGATGGTCTAATTTTTGAAAGTGGTTTTCAATTTAATACATTTTTTTTAAGAATGTAGTTTACACACCTGAAACTAACATGCATTTTAAACCCTTAAAATTCGGTTGCCAAACAACTGAACACTCACTCACAAATGATAACACAAAATATATTTCAACTAACCTTACCTTACTACTGTTAGTTGGAGAAAAATTGTCTCTTTTAATGCCCTTAATCCATTTGGCTCTTAATTCTGGATCTTTGGGAAATCCAACAAAAGTCACCTTGGGCCCATTGGGATAGTTACCCTTGCAATTTGACACCCAACAATGATGCAGCATTATTGACAGAAACAAGAAAGTTTATTACAAAAACCAAAAACCATACTATTTTAAATAAAGCATATACTGTCTAAAGCAGAGCTAATTTTTTTTACTCAGGACAGACCCAACTAGAAAAAAGGCAAAAAGATGACAAATAATTCGGGCAATGAACGTTACTCCATACCCATGTTCTGTCCACTATCGTACAGGGGGTTGTGGGCCAGGGCGGCAGGGCTTCGTTGACCCACGGTAGCTAGAAGAAACACCCCACCGCTGTGTTCACACGTCGTTGTCGTGGTTGGGCCCACTAGGATCTTTTGGAACATGCGCTAGAGTTGCTGGTTATCGGCAACTCCTTTGGCTAGCGTATGGAACGGGATCCGATGAACACAAGGCGTAACTCAAGGTGTTAGCATACCGGGCTGATGAGTGAATGGCATCCTGTGCCTTTAACAGGTGTTTCCAACGGTGCCTCTAAGATACAGGGCGACCTCTCAGAGTATCTAGCCTTACTGCGGGAATGCGAGGCTCTGCCGTGGTGGACTATGACTTCCCTAGCTCCAAACAGAAAGCGGACAGAACCGCTTTCATAGGAAAAAAGTGACAAAGGTGCGCTGACCGAAACGGATAATCCGTTTTGAGAGGTTTTACCGCCTTTATAGGGAAAAGGGTTTCCTGGCTTTAAACAGAAAGCGGATAGGACTGTTTTCATAGGGTAAGGCCGGAGATGCTGCCTCAGAAGGAACATCTGGTTCCTGTAACAAGGACCTGGTAGCTACCCACGTCACTAGACCGGAGAGGAAGACATGACGGATCTAATCGCCTGCTCGTCATACTCTCCAGGAGACAGGGACACCAGAACACATCAGAACACATATTGTGCTCGTGTCCGGTAGCGACACGAGTAAGAGGAGATGTAAGGACTCTCTCCCAATCTGATATCGGAAACCGTAGTTGTCACGTGTCGCATCAGTTATGGAAATTAAGCTTATCTGCCGCTTGTGCTGAGTGGTTTGCTTTTCCACATTCCCTAATTTGTCTTTTTTTTATATGTCACAAAACCACCTTCATTAACATTTGGGTTATGTCATCCACACGGGACCTACAGTTTAATGTGGGTTCCAAACTACACTCAACAGCTCACGGTGTTTACTAGCGGTCACCCATCCAATTATTAACCGTACCCGAGAACAATTACTAATTTGTAATTTACCGTAGTTTACTTTGGGAAAAAGGTAATGTAGTCTAATAAATTGCATTAGAGAAAGGCACGGTTTGACAAAATTCCAATTATTCAATAGTGTTACCATTACAGAAGCCTGCATTATCTATAGACTACATCAATGTACAATAAATAATAAATGTAGACTTTCTCCATACACAATTTTTGC
>JAHBCN010013054.1:0-25441 GCA_019359885.1 Listronotus oregonensis
CTTTTTAGATTAATGCAATACATTTTTTTTTTTTTTAATCTGAAATAAACAATTATAGTGATTTTTTTAAATTATGATTGTGTTACAAAAATACGTATTAGAAACAAAATTAATTTTAGAAAAACCACAAGAGTCATGTTTGCCATTCTATTTTTTATTATCATTAACATACAACGCATCAGTTGAAAACCAGTTTTAAAATTCGTGGTTTTCCATGCTTTAACATTTAGAAAAAAAGGGGAATTTAAGGAGCTAAACAATGGATAATATTTCATTTTCGTTTGAAAACAACACCTAATAAAACCCAGTGTTTTCACTTGATTAAAAAAAACCCAGTAACCGTGTTTTTTGATAAGTTTTGGTCAATGAAATAACTAAAAACAATTTATGTTTGACGTAATATACAAAAAAATTTTACCCAGATTTAATATGTTATATATTACAATTTAAAAGTACCAATAATAAGCTACTAATTTTTTTTTAAAAAAATACAGAACTACTTTAGTCTAATAAACTCAAAAAAGTCAATAAAACAGTAAAACTTGTTAGAATCTAAAATTTTATATAGAAATTTATTACAAATCGTTTAAATAAGTCGTCCAAAAAAAAAATCTCACACAACGGTTAAATTAAACAAGGCAAAAAAAACCAAATTGGAAACTGGCGCAAATTGAAAGTTTCCGCCGCCATGATTTAAGACCCAAATGATGACTACAGCCACGGCGCACGGACACATTTTTTGCCCATAAAATTACTTTTGAGGCATCTGATACCTTTCCCGGTCCAATGAAGGTCAGGATACGGACAGAAATATACAGTTTTTTGTAAAACAAATTTACTATTTACATAAGCAAAAAAAAGTTGATAATTTTCTCGAACACGTAAATAATAATTTAAAATTGCACAGTTTTAACATAACATGTAAATATACAGGGTGACTATGTATAAATATGACATTATCGATGAGTTTTTTAAAGAAATATTTTTAGTGCATATTTAAAAATCCAAGAGGACCGTTTTTAAAAAACAAAAAAATACTTAGGTGTTTTAGGTGACAGTTTCGTAGGTACAGGGTGTTATAGCTTTGTACATAATAATTTATATCCTTTGCGAAGCAGATAAATGCATAAGTAATTTAATATTACTCGAATACTTCACAAAAAATATTACTTTGTCAGCATTACAACAGGCATAACCATAGTTACAAGACAGATAATAAAAAGCGTTTTCAATTATTGCTGGCACCTACTTACAAAAAATTAGGAAAAAAAGCAAAAAGAAATTAAGGCCCTGTACCTGCAAAACTGTCAATTAAAACACTAAGATTTTTTTTTTATTTTTGAAATAAGCTCTTATTTGAGGCTATAAATCTGAAATAAAATATGAGGGTTGGATTTTTAAAAAATCCCTAATGACATCATATATACTACACGAGGCATTCTGTATATTTTAATTTTATCTAGAAAAATGCCCAATACCAAACTATTACTTACGTATTTAAGAAAATTTTTAATGTTTTTTTGCTTTACCAAATAATAAATTACTTCTATACATTACACAACCCCACAAAAAAAATGAGTGTTCGGACTTGTGGGTCTGACATATGTATTCCCGAGCTCAGAAATGGCCCTCCACGTCTAGAATTGGCCCCAGGGACCAAGAATGACCCGAAGGATAGATTTCGGGATGAGGCGAGGTCGAAGGTTCATTCTCAAGCCAAAGCCAGATTTGTCGTCGAAAAGTTCATGGCCAACTGAAATTTTCCATTTGGGACCGGGAAAATGACCCCTTAGGTGCAGGAAAATCATATTTTGGACGCCGCAATCGCAGCAGTGGTATTTTTATACACTTTTAAATTCTGGAACTCACACTGTGCTCAAAAATTTAATGTTCAACTGAAATTCCCCGTTTGGGACTTGGAGAATGACCCTTTAGGGTCGGAAAATCGAGTTTCGGACGTCGCAATCGCACCAGTTGTCTTCCCATGAATAAATACCCCTGACGGGGTTGATTGAAAAATTAATGAATTTCAATATGTTCCTCTATGCTGCAAGTAGGTTTGGGATCGAAAAGGTTCCATCACGCTCGGTTCACGCATTAATTTAAGAATTACTCCTGAGTAATAGTTTTCCCAGGTATCTAAAATATTCTGAATGCCCGATTCATCAATTCCAATGCCTCTATTCTTTCCTCATGTATTTCTCTACACTCAATTGTCAGTACACGATTTTCCGGCCCCTAAGGGGTCATTTTCCCAGTCCCAAACGGGAAATTTCAGTTGGCCATAGACTTTTCGAGCACAGTCTAAGTTCCAGCATTTAAAAGTACATTAAAATACCACTCTTGCGATTGCGGCGTCCGAAACGATTTCCCGGTCTCATACGGGGAATTCTAGTTGGCCATAAACTTTTCGAGCACAAATCCAGCTTAAATCGAGAATAAACCTTCGACCTCGCATCATACCGGAATCTATCTTTCAAACCCTATAATAGCCATTTTTGGCCCTAGACGTGAAGGGCCATTTCTGAGCTCGGCATCGGATTCAGCGTCGAAAAATATATGGGAATACATATGTCTGACCCTGGACGTGGGACTGTATACAATTTTTAGCATCCTGTAACAACGAAACTGCCATCTAAAACCATAAGTGTTTTAAGTTTTTAAAAATAGCTCTTTTTGATGATTATAAATCTGCAATAAAATATTGGGGTCCCTATTTAAAAAATTGTCTATGACGTCATATCTACTACATAAGTCACCATGTATATTTTATGTCAAAAAATAAGCAATTTAAAATTATTATTTACGTGCTTACTTTATTAATTAATTTATAATTACTATAGCAATTTGTCTCACAATATAAATGCTAAATTTTGCCACCATGAGCGCTAGTGTATATTCACCGAGGTCACGCAGGTTTTCTGAAAAGACAACATCGTGTACGACACAGTTTTTTTTAACTATAATTCATTTTTATTTGTATGTCCACGTAAAACGTTTGGTTAGAAAAAATATTTCATATTTTGGCTTATATAACGATAACTTCAGTATGAAAACCTTGTGTTTCCATTTTTTTAATTATATTTTGGTGGTTTTAGATAGAAAATTATGTATATTATATATAACAGCTGTTACAAAATTTTCCATCTGCGCAATTTCTGCTCCCCTAGACAACAACCTAAATCACGTATATTAACTGATCCCAAAATTTAGTGGATTTAGTGTGAAAACCCCGGAAGATTGGCTGCATTTTTTAAAAGTGTTCACAGTATTTTTTCTCACTTCAAAACATTTCGTGGGTGTTAGTTCAAATCCTGAACATATAAAGAAAAATCCTTTTAGGCAAAATTGTGCAGCAAATAAGTTTTTTGTATCTCCTATAAAATTTATATTTAGAGCCATACGAGGTTTTTATACTAAACCCTCGATATTGATAATATTTCTGGGCATGCCTGTTAAATTACCTTAACCATTATTTGTCCTCATTATTACCCTTGTTCATTAAATAGCTGTTTATTTTATATGCATTTTAGACTCACCATATCGAAATGATTTAAGTACAGCAATACTTAAACTTCAAGAAACAGGACGACTGACACATTTTAAAATAGTATGGTGGAAAGAAAAAAGAGGAGGTAGTGCCTGTGCCGTAAGTCGTATTTTATTTGATATTGGTATTTCCCTATAAAAATTTTAAAAAGTTTTGAAGAAAAGATTGTAGACCTGCGGTTTGATCTATCAAAGACCTTATTGAAAGAAATAGGAAAAGAAGTTATTTTGTCATAATAAACACTTAAAAATGAAGTCGTCTTAACGGTCCACCACAAAACAATGAAAACAATGTTTTTAAAAGAAACGCACTGACCATTATACGTTATATATTTTCTTGAAAGTGTTAGACAATGTTATGGTTTTAATAACCCGAAAATCTCGCACTTCCATTGTCTTCATTTCTTAATTGATACACAACGTTTCGGTTAGTAATGTATCTTTAACCGTTTTTAAGTGATAACAAATAACAAATAACTATTCTTATAAGCTACGACTTATATACTATACGTTTTTTACCGACCGATTTTCACGGTTCCGCAACGGCTGCCAGATATTCGGAAAATCAATACTAGGCGTGCTAAATAAATTTTGGTTGTTTACCGTTATAACAGTTTTTTTTTTTCTTTTAGTGGGTTTCTTTATAAATAATTTTTGCTTTCAACCATTGTATGCGGTGTTGTTTTGACCATGCGTGTTCGGCAATCCCTGACTTCGATGTTTCACCCTTTTCCGTATGTTTTTTTGTATTTTTTAACTAAAAGTTCGAGTGGTCTTTTTGTTTCGCCACATTTATAGGAAATTTGGTAGATACAGTCACTATTTGAAAATTTTTTCTTCGCCTTAGTAAGAATACTTTTTTGGGATGGTTTGGGATTTAAATGTCGTTTTAATATTATACTTATTCGTGACTCTACGGATTTTTCTTAAAGTTCCTTTAATATACAAAATTGTCATAAATATTTGTTCCTATAGAGTCTTGTTCAAGTAAGAGTTTTTTGTATTGTTACAGACTTTAGTTAGTGTTTAGTTAATAGAATTGTAAAAGGTTAGAATTATTTTATTTAGCTTAATAAATTATTCAGAATAGGTTACCTTAGTTCTTTCCGTTTTCGACGGCTATTGCGGATTATCCTGAGGGCGCTGAAGACATCCATTTTACACTTTTCTTACATCCTGTAGTAAAAGAATTCCTCCAGCTAATTCTAGACTTTTCCAGACTTTTCCATTATTTTCCACTTTACTACAAAAAGCGCGAAGGAAGTCACGGGCCAGGTTTAGTTTAATCTTTCGAAGGAATGAGTTGATGGATGTTAAAGTTAAAATTTGTCACAATTACGTTAAGTTGAATTTTGTTACTATGAACGTTTTGAACCTGTTTGCAATAAGGTGTAAAACCAGGATTCGTGTTTTATACGGTCTCACGGAACAGTTTCTTATTCGTGACCTACAGTTTTCTAGTTGTTTAATATACGAAATTGTATAGGTATTTGGTTCTGTAGTCTTGTTCAAGTTAGAGTTTTTTTGTCTTATTTTAATATTTGTCCATTGCATCCTTAACCAGTCTCCCACTGTAGCCGTTCTGCTTAAAATCTCTAGTTATATTAGTTTTTTTATATCAATTAAGAAATTAAGACAATGGAAGTTAATATCTTAGTGGTATTGAAACCTTATACACTTCTCAAAACTCGAAGTGGATGGGCCACTTTCTGTGTATTTTTAAAGCTCATTAAAATGAAATCTACCCAACCGATTCCTAAAAACATTTTTTTGCTTTGAAGCCTTATTTTTCTAATTATTAAAAATATCACTCCAATTATACAAGGTGAGTAAAAAAATAAATTCAGGATTAATTGTGGACCAATGTTTATTTGCCCAAGTTCCAGACTAGGTGTGGTTTTTATGAGAAGTAACCAATTCGAATATTATTTTTATTTGGATTGCGGGAGGCCATAGCTATCATTTGCTTTTTGAATTTTAAAATAATTTTTTTTGGTATTAAAGCTAAATGTTAAAATGCTTTTTTTGTTTTACGGGCATTCGCATTGTTTTGATTACCATTTTTATTTCTATATGACAAAAAGGTGACAATTGTTTCTTGTTTGCTAAAAGTGTTACTGAAAAGTGTAAGTGTAATTGGAGCAACCACTTCAGCAGTGGACAGATTCATCACATTGACTGTGCGAAGAAATAGAACAACTAATGCTTCCCCCAAATTAAGAATATGGTACGGCAAGTGCATAATATTGATTTCTTTCAAACCCGAAGAAAAAAAAACTTCCCCCGAAACGGGGTTACGCGCAAGACGCACCAAAAATATCCCCGACTTACAAAAGATCATCGTCGCAATCGACAAATTTTTTCTCTAGACTCATATAGACTGGGGTATCCGTGGTGGTCCCAAATTTTTTGTTTGAGATGAGTCGCGATTCTGCCTTTATGGAAAAAAGGGGGCCTGGGGGGTGGAGGAGGTCGGGCGAAAGATACAATGAGGACTGCATGGAACACAGGGTAAATTTTTGGGGGTGGATCTGTAACAGTCTAGGGGAAAAAAATTGCCTCTGGTAGAACCCCAAATTGTTTTATTTAAAAACCCCATGGTAACGGCCAAACGCTACTTGCGTGAAATTATTATACCCATTGTTTTTCCTATAGGACAAAATATTGGAGCAGGATTTTTATTTATAGATTCCGACCCCATGGGCACATATTGTTAATGAATATTTGGAAGACAATAATTTAGAGAGAATTGATTGGCCTTCTTTCTCGCCCGACCTTAAGCCGATTGAACATATTTGGGATTATTTGGGAAGGAAAGTGAGAAATCGGGGCCAGCAACTAGATAATTTAGATGGGTTGAGCAATGCTCTAAATGAAGAATGGGCTGCTATTCCTCAAGCGGTTATTGACAATGTTATTGATAGTATGTTAAGAAGATGTACAGCAGTAATTGAAAAAAAGGTGGTCCAACCAGATATTAATTTTTGTTTCTGTAAATTTACCTAAACTATTGTTATTTAATTGTTGAAATAAAATTTTGACTAATAAAAAAATTCATAGCTTAAATACCAAGAAAATTATTTAAAATTCAAAAGCAAATGATAGCTATGGCCTCCCCAATCCAAATAAAAATAATATTCATGGTTACTTCTCATAAAAACCACACCTAGTCTAAAACTTGGGCAAAAACCATTGGTCCACAATTAATCCTGTATTTATTTTTTACTCATCTTGTATAATTGGAGAAATAGCTTTTAAGAATTAGAAAAATAAAGCGTCAAAAAAAAAAATGTTTTTAGGAATCGGTTGGGTATATTTCATTTTAATGAGCTTTAAAAATACACAGAAAAGTGGCCCATCCACTTCGAGTTTTGAGAAGTGTATATTGTTGAACAACCTAAAAAAGACATTAATAACCGTCATTAATGCATACTTTTCTATTAATCAACGGTTATTAGTATAGGCAACTAAGAATACACAAATTTATACATTTAGCCTATACATAACCTTGTCAATTAAGTAAGAGTTGTGAAAGCACCTGTCAAACTAAAAAAAAATGTTTTTTACAAAAATAACAAAAATCCATCTTCAAAAATATAGTGTTATTGGCAATAATCGGCGATTAATGATTAATTATTAAGTGACCTCGATTATTAACCGCCCTTATAGATTAAATAGCTGTTTTAAAAATTTAGTGCAAATGAGAAAAGAACAAAAAACATATTGTTTGTCTCTTTTTTTTGCAATTATTAATTAATTTATTTAATATTATTTAAGATTGAAGATATTTAAAAAAGTTTTTATGTTATAAATTATTTGTTGGAAACAAAACTGAAAAAAAATAAGTTATAGAATGACATGGAAATAGCTACTTACAAAGTGAGACTTTGTAGGGTATATTTTCTATAATATTTTTTCTGTCTTAGTAAACTGTGATTTTTTTTTATCGTAGAAATGGTATATTACAATCCGAGGCGGAAAATGCTTTATTGCTGATCAAGAGGCTTTTTAAGATATTTAAAGTGCCACATTTCTGTACTTTTACATTTTATCGGGACGGCAATGCATGTATACGCCTGCCTAAACAGGAAAATCCGTTTCCGACCCCGTTTTCCTGCTCGTTTTTTTATTTTCAAAATTTAAAGTCAAAATGCCAAAGTTCTTTAACAAGATATGTGGGATTTCGTGCAATAAAAGCTTTAAGTTTTTGCCTCAAAACTTGGAGATTTGGAAATAAAAATATATATAAACCTCGACGGAAAACTTCACTGCTGTCTAAAGGTTTATATAACCTCTTGACCAGCAATGAAGCATTTTCCGTCTCAGATTGTAATATACTATTACATCGGCGTAATAATTAATATCAAACAAAAGAAAAATAACATTTTAGGCTGTATCCGAAGGATCAGAAGCTGAAGCTTTGGATCTTCAAAATGTCGGCGGAGTTTTTCTCGTCCTTTTCGTCGGTGCAATTCTCGCTCTCATTGGATCATTTCTGGAAATGGCAACTGGAATTTACAGAAAATGTAAGAAATCCAATACACCATTCGGACAGGAACTGAAGAAGGAGATGACATTTTTTGTTCAATTTAAAAGAAATGAAAAGGAAGTGGAAGTTGTGAAATAAATTTAAAAAAAATATATATAATTATTTGTGAGAAAATGTAATTTGCTTATATTATTTCAGTTTCCTTTCGCATTTGTTATTTTAAAATTGTTAGTAACACAGCCACACTAAAAAGTTGGGTACCTATACTTCTCATGAGACATATTATGTTTTCGTAGTAATTTTGCCCTCTAATTATGAATTCGGGGTCAAAATTCCTCCATCACAACACCAATTTTTTCTAACCTAAAAAAATATTCCAAAAGAGTAAAAAAAATATTACATATATACAATTAACTAGGAAAAACTGAAAACTCCTTTTTTATGCCTAACTTTACATTTTCATGTAAAAGGATATGCTAAATTCAAAATCCACAACCAAAATTTAGGGACCACTTGTAGTTTTTTTCTAACCTCAGAAAACGGTCTAGAAATTATATTTTTAAAATCTTTGCGGATCTTGCCCAAATTTTGTATAGGGGGTTTTTGGGTTACTGATTGTGAATCTCTCGTCAGATATTGAGATGCCTTTTAAGCGTGGCGGTTTCCTTTTTAAAAAAAAAAATTTTCCCCCCAAAAAAAAAATTTAAAAAATAAAAATTATTTTTTCCCATTTTTAAAAAAAAATTGGGAAACTTCCTAATTTTAAAATTTGGTACGCTATAAAAACAAGGGTTTTAGTTTTTTCCCTAACAAACCAATTTTTAAAAAAAAGGGAAAGGAAAATTCCGTTTTTAAACCGGGGAAAAAAAAAAAAAAAAAAAAAAAAAAAAAAAAAAAAAAAAAAAAAAAAAAAAAAAAAAAAAAAAAAAAAAAAAAAAAAAAAAAAAAAAAAAAAAAAAAAAAAAAAAAAAAAAAAAAAAAAAAAAAAAAAAAAAAAAAAAAAAAAAAAAAAAAAAAAAAAAAAAAAAAAAAAAAAAAAAAAAAAAAAAAAAAAAAAAAAAAAAAAAAAAAAAAAAAAAAAAAAAAAAAAAAAAAAAAAAAAAAAAAAAAAGATTTGTTTTGTAAATTCACATAGATATTTTAATTACCTGCGAAAAAATTAAGGAAGTTACGTCAACTGTTTTCTGAGATATTCGATTTTAAAATTCGCCCATTTTACTACTGACTGCCTGACTGACTGACTTATTGACTCATAAAAATTATAAGGTACTTTCCAAGATATTTGAAACTTAAAATTTGGTATTTAAGTAGGTGTAGGACAGTAAGAGGCGACAAAGGGGAAGAAACAGCCTACCATATCCTGTGCAAATGTGAAGCACTGAATCACAAAAGAGAGGCATTATTTGGGCAACCAAAAATGAGCCCATGAAAATATATCAACCAACCAGTATCGGGGTTATACAGACTTGTAAAAGGAACAAGACCATTTGCCACACTGAGAGCTTTCTAAAAATATAATATAGTCGAAACTTATTTTTATAAACAGCATGAAAACATGCAATTATTTACTTTTTAACATAGGCGGCTTTGGTTTAAATTAATGACAGTCAAATTAATCAACGTCAAATGCCTTCTCGCACCAAAAAATAATCTAGTAATATAAACATTTATTAACAAGACAACCTAATGGATAAAAATAACAATTTTACGCTAGAATTGTTCTTAGCCTTAAAAGACAAACTTAACTACTAATTTTATAAATACTGTTCGAATTGGTGACCATGATGTCTTATGCATTGTTGGCATAGCGTCTGTAGTCTTCTTAAAGCATTTTCAAATATGAAAGAGCGGCCTCGCAACTCTCTAAAGGCATTTTCCGTGGCCTCTCTTAATTCCTCAATTGTTTCATACCTCCTCGAGTATATTTTACCTTCTAAAGATCCCCACAAAAAGTAATCTAAAACTGAGAAGTCCGGAGACCGTGGTGGCCATCGAATAGGTCCGTGCGTGGCTATAAATCGATTAGGAAAGTGCTGTTCCAACCAGTGTTGTATCACGTGAGAGTTGTGAGCCGGAGCTCCATCTTGTTGGAAATAGATGTCATTTACTTGAACCAAGGGAATATCTTCCATAATAGTCATTGCTTTTTCTTGAAGGATTTGTATGTATCTATCAGAATTCAAATTTCCTTGGTAAATACAATATTTAATTCTTCTTCCCAAAATGAAACAAGAAACATTGAATCCAAACCTTCCCTGGCGTTCCCTGGGAAAAATAACGTGTTCATTTTCCTGGCTCCAAAACCTTGAGTTAGTTAGTTAGTTAGTTAGTTAGTTATATTGAGGATACCCGCACTGGTAAAATGGGCTTCGTCCGACCAAATGATCTTCCTTTCAAAATTATTCTGCCTTTCAAACATATTGAGAAACCAGTTACAAAACTCCACTCTCCGCTCAGGATCGCCAGGATGAAGATTGTGCACAAGTTTATACTTGTAAGGTTTGAATTTATGTCGTTTCAATATTTTTTAGACTTTTGTTTTGAATACTCCGATATTTTCTTCTATTTGCGTGCAAGATGTCCCTGGGGTATTTTCAACTGATGCCAAAACATTAATTTCAGCTACTTCATTATCTTTACTATAATTTTTCGGCCTAGGTTTATTAAATGACCCATATTTTTTTAGATTGTTTTGTATTTTACGAAATATGCGCCTATCAGGCTGTCTTCTTTCAGGATATTTATATAGAAATCAAAAAAAGTCAAATTTGAAAAAAATATTATTCGTTCTTCTAACGTACCTATTTAGATAAAGCTCCGCCGCCTCATCGACGTCTTCGTTGGATAATATGAAACATCTATTCATATCATACATTTCAAAATTTTCAAATTTGATTTTGTGTCATATTTTTTAGATAAATGATAACGATAATCTAGGAACTAGCATTAAAAAATTCAATAGCAATCATTTGACGTTGATTAATTTGACTGTCATTAATTTAAACCAAAGCCGCCTATGTTAAAAAGTAAATAATTGCATGTTTTCATGCCGTTTATAAAAATAAATTTCGACTATATTATATTTTTAGAAAGCTCTCAGTGTGGCAAATAATATGACGACAAAATATACGGGTTGTTCCATTTAAAAAAGTGCAACTTTGGCTAATATATCAAAGAAAGTAAATCCGAGAAAAATTTCAAGTACGCCACTGTATTCTGCGTAAAAAAAGTATAAGGGCCCGTTTTTATCTTTTCGATAAGTTATCAGATACCTGAGATACGAGGGGTAACCGAAAATACAACTTTTTTAAAATCACCCTGTAGCGAAAAACTAGGACAAATCTGTTTGGGCATCTTCCGTTTGACAAAAAGTAGCACGATGTCGCGAAAACCGCATCTTTGTAACTTCACTCATAAGCGAGAAACCCCACAAAATAAAACACATATATATATATAAATATATATATATATATATATATATATATATATATATATATATATATATATATATATATATATATATATATATATATATATATATATATATATATATATATATATATATATATATATATATATATATATATATATATATATATATATATATATATATATATATATATATATATATATATATATATATATATATATATATATATATATATATATATATATTATATATATATATATATATATATATATATATATATATATATATATATATATATATATATATATATATATATATATATATATATATATATATATATATATATATATATATATATATATATATATATATAATATTAGGGTGGATCGAAAAACGCAATAAATTCTAATAGCGCGTAATTATAAAGAACAAAATATTAAAAAAAAAAATTCAAAATTTGAAATTGCGCAAAAGGCCCAAAGTTAAAAAAATTTAAAATACCGCTAAATAAAAAAAAAACAAAAATTCCCCCAAAAATATTTTTTTGTTCTAATAGTGAAAACAAATTTTTTTCAGAGTGTCCTTAATGCATACAAAAAAATGGTTGGACTCATTTTTGTTTAACCGAATTTGCGCAAAAGGCCTAAAGTTGCGGGTTGTATCGTAAAAACAAACGATACTTCATGATTTTCGACGACTTTTAAACATGTGCCAAAACCCAAATATGTTTTATTTTTATAATCCAAAAAAAAATTCTTTCAGACCTGTTATTCCGTAACTGTATTTCCGCAAAAGGTCTAAATTATAGTATAAGTTAAGCCATACAGTCCCGTAAAAAACGCCGTTTTCCATATCTGATGAGTGTGTATTTAACACACTAAGGTTTTTAATAAGACTCTAACAAAAAATGTATTAGCCAAACATATCATATTGCAGCTCTAAGCTCATTTTAACATTTAATCTATACTGAAATGACCCAGGACTCACGGCGAGGACGTGGCTGCAAGGCGAGTCTCACCTCCACCCTACTCAACCAACCAACCAGGGTGAATTTTATTTAAAATATTTACAGTAACCATTAACTTTGTACAATGCATGTGTTCGTTTTGGGCAAAAGGTTATTTACATAGAAGCCCCTTTGAATTCAGACTTTAAATTAATGTGGGCATCAGCTGTCTTGATTTTAAAGTAGCTCTAATATAACCATCTCGATTTTCATGCCCGCACACTTTTTCTGCTGCTTCTATAACCAGTTTTGATTAATTAATTTGATTCTTTATTTTAAACCAAACAGGTACATAATATGCATCTGTTGGGTTTGATATAAAGAAAAACTACACTGTGATGGACAAAGATGGACCGAAGCATATTTTGAAGGTAGTTAAAACAACCAGACATCTACCGGACAATATCAAGCAAATCATTGATCCAGTAATTCAAAGGAACGCAATCTTCTGCCCCCTGAAAATATGATGTTGGCCATGATAATGGATGAGAGACCACAAGTGAGAGAACAGACGGCAATATTTTAAATGATGACTGTATCTACCAAATTACCTGTGAATATGGTGAGGTATACATTGGAAAACCAAATGTCATTTTATAGTGTCGGCGATATAAAAAAAAACATTAAAATTAATTTAAGAAAAAGCCAATATTTCTTAACGTTTCTAACACTTTCTACCAACTAAATTAGCAATTTCAAATATAACTAAGTTGGCTTAAATTAACCCGTTTAACAAAATTTAATACTCCTATTTTCCCCTGTAGACTATTAATTTTAATGGTTTTAGTAAGCCTCATTCTATCTCCTTATTTTGCATTATTCAAAATGCGAGTAAAATATTATTATAAAAATTAATATCAAAACAAAGTTGTAAAGGTGATCATTATGGTTAGCCATGTAAAGCCAGCATAAATAAAGACAAATTGCAATTAACTAAACATTTATTTACTTTATTCCACACATTCTATCTGATGCTTTCTAAGTCTACTATTGATAATAACAGCATCTTTGTGTTCTTCTGCACATTGATCGTTATCGCCCCATCCCCAAATTTGATGACTACCATCTCCGCCACGTAGTACTCTTGATCTAATCATTTCATCGGAAGCTATCTTCAGGTCATAAGCCCATCCCATCTTAGCGAACATATTAAGGATAGTAAGTGTTACATTATATTTGGAAAATTCGGATGCTCTATAATCCCAGGGAAAGGTATGGTGGAAATTATGCCAGCCTTCGCCGATTCCGACAATAGAAACGAAAACGTTTTCTCTAGCGCCAATATTTCTAAAAATTAATTATTATAAACATTTAAATAGTGTATGCTAAAACTTATCTTTAAACATTTAAGGGTACATTAGTCATCCTAGATAACCTAAGTTTAGATATGTAATCGCTAGTTAAATAACGAGATCGGCAGAGCTTCTTTTAACAAAGTTTTATTTTACAAAATGGACTTGAATAATTACAAACTAACTTATTATTTTAAAATTAGAATTTAAACTAAGGTGAACAATTATTACGAACAGCACGGAGCTTTGACACGCAAATAATGTTACCATTAACTATGAAAATTGTATACAGGGATGCGCAAAAGTCCGGAATAAAATTATTATCTCTTTAACCAGTAACTTAGGAAAAAAGCTGAAACACGTCAACTGATTTTAAATTGTACGCATTTTTTGGCAATAAAATGAAATATTTTTTTCAACCCCTTAGCTTCCCAACTTTTTTTTCAAATGCAAACCTATGTCGTGTATGGGCTCATTAAAAATGGAATCTAACCATACCCTTTCTTTTTTTTAAACTTAGGGTTACCAGAAATGAGAAAAAACTCTTTAAAAACAAAAGTTAGAAATACCTACTTAGTGCTATCTACGGGTGAATTAACGTTGCAAATAAACAAATAA
This sequence comes from Listronotus oregonensis, assembly GCA_019359885.1. Taxonomy (NCBI): domain Eukaryota; kingdom Metazoa; phylum Arthropoda; class Insecta; order Coleoptera; family Curculionidae; genus Listronotus; species Listronotus oregonensis. The sequence continues at coordinate 14,385 of JAHBCN010013054.1, forward strand.
AGTGGCATTCAGCATTGACGATGTACACTGCTCAACAATTGCTAAGGATCATCAGTACCTAGTTTCTAAAAGTTTACAAATTTTAAGAACAGACCAACCTGGGCAGGCAGCACAACAAATTTTATTGATTATGTGTAAAACTGATAACGTAATCTAGCATCAACATTCTTTGGAATTCTTTTTTTCAGAAAAAATTACACATAAAATTAGTTATAATCCAATCAATTGTTGAGCAGTGTACTCAAAAGAGAAAAAGGTTGTTAAATTTTTTTCTACCAAATTTAATGCCCCTGATAAGAATTTTTTTTTTGACTCAGTTTTAAAATTGTGGCATTTCTGGGTAAAATTGAAATCTGTTTAGTTTATTAATTGTGTACCTTCAAAGTGTCTTTTTTTAATTTCCAAACAAAAATGGTATTTCAAAGAGGCAGCTATCGAAGTCTTGATATTGTTGGGATGTGGGGATAGAATGCGGAGTCAAAGTGAAGTGTGTACTTTATTTAATGCAAAATATCCGGAAAATCACATTTCCCAGGCTACTGTGAGTAAGATCTTACACCAATTTGAAGAACATGGTACAGTGAAGGACTTGCCCAGAAGTGGCCGGCCACATGTTTTAGACGAAGATCAAAATTGGACAGTGCCGTATCTCTGCAGGAAGATCCACATTTGTCAACGGTTTCATTAGCCCAAAACAATCCTGCGTCTAGACGTACGATTGGGAGGTTTTTGAAAACAGAAAAATACCACCCATATAGGTATATCTTGTCCAAGAGCTCTTGGAAGATGACTATGACAGGCGTTTACAATTTTGTGAGGAAATAATGAGGCGATGTGACGAGAATAATGGGTTTCCACTGAACATACTCTTTTCGGACAAAGCTACTTTTTTATTTAAATGGAGTAGTTAACAGGCACAATTATCGATTCTGGAGTCAGGAAAACCCACACTGGATATGCGAAGCTCATACGCAGCGTCCTCAGAAAGTAAATGTATGGTCAGGCATCATCAACAACAGAATATTAGGGCCATACTTTTTTGACGGAAACCTTACAGCTGCACGCTACTTAGACTTTTTACGCTTTGAATTAGTGCCTGCTTCAGCTGTTATGTTTCCCAATGAAGCAGATCCAGATATCCTCACTGAAACACTTTGGTTCCAACAGGACGACGCTCCCCCACCTTTTGGTATTAACGTCAGAGAATATCTCGATGAAATATTGGCAGGACGCTGGATTGGACGACGTGGTACAATTGAATGGCCGCCACGATCCCCAGACTTAACGCCATTAGATTTTTTTTTTTTGAGGATATCTGAAAGACAAGGTTTATCAAAATAGGCCGGCTAATATTGAAGATCTAAAAAACAGAATTAGAGTGGAATCACATAGCATACCGGCTGAGGCCATTCGGAATTCCGTAGACGGGTTTTACCATCGCCTAGGAGCCTGCCAAGTAGAGGGTGGAGGGCATTTTCAGCATCTGTTACGTTAATTCACCCGTAGATAGCACTAAGTAGGTATTTCAACTTTTTTGTTTTTAAAAGAGTTTTTCTCATTTCCTGGTAATACATAAGTTCAAAAAAAAGAAAGTATGTCAGATTCCATTTTTACGAGCTTTCATGAGCCCATACCGACATAAGTTTGCATTTGAAAAAAAGTTGGGAGGAGTTGAAAGCTAAGGGGTTGAAAAAAAATATTTCATTTTATTGCCAAAAAATGCGTACAATTTAAAATCAATTGACGTGTTTCAGGGTTTTTTTCCTAAGTTACTGGTTAAAAAGATATTAATTTTATTCCGGACTTTTGCGCATCCCTGTATATAGGTAAAGATTGCATAGTCAGCGATAAATGCCTATTCTAGGGATATTACTCGCTAATCGTATTTATGACAAGTTTTCGCTTGCGCGCACTAAACAAACAATAAGGTTATCCAGCATACGTATTTAAAATAAAGGATCAGTTCCCTACTTAGAAATTTTTGTAAATCATTAATTAATTTATATTCATAAAATATATTTTTTCTAATTTTGACATTTAAAGTGACACTTTTTAAAACTCGTTGACGTTGTCAAATATCTTAGTTTTCATAATTAGTTACAAAAAGTAAAATTTCTTGCAACTGGTGATGAAAAGTTAGATATTTAACAACGTTAATAAGTTTTAAAAAGTTTTTTATATTTTAAATTTGAATTAAAAGAATCATATCACACCCAAAATTAGAAAAAAATATTGTATAAAACGCGTTGGAGAACACTATTTTTCATAACTTAAATTTTTTTGCACTGCTCAACTGTTTGCACAAATAACTCTTTTTTAGATATATTTAGATACTGAATTTTTCTATTTTGCGTTTCTATACATATAAAGGGTGTTCCAAAAAGAGGTTTCGAATGTTGGTAACGAATAAAATGAAAGTTTTATAACATATTTGAAGTTTATTTATGGCACTGCGTAGCTGAACAGTGTACAATTATACGTGGAATACATATCTGCTAAATGACCACCACGACTTCTCTGACAGACAATAATCTTTTGTTGAAATTTTCCATTACTTCTAAACACATTTCTGGAGTTATGTCACGAATTATTCGTGTAATTTCTTGTTTCAATTCTTGAATGGTTAGGGACTGTTTTCGTAAGCTTTGTTTTTCACATAGCCCCACAAAAATAATCAGGCGTCAAGCGCAAGATCTTGGTGGCCAATTTACGTCCCATCCTTGAGATAATCCTCCTTTCAAACCGTGTAGCAATAAATCAATGTTTCTCGTGCTGTATGGCATGTCGCCCCATCTTGTTGGAACCATATATTGTCTACATCCATCGCCATTATTTCATCCCATAAAAAAACATCAATCATCGTTCGGTATCGCTCTCGTTTACTGTAACAGCTTGTTGTCACATTTTCAAAGAAATACGGACCAATTATACCCCCAGCCCAAAACCGCACCAAACTGTTACAGTTGGGCATTCATTGGCTTTTCGTGAATCTGTCTAGGATTTTCATTGCCCCAGATACGACAATTTTGTTTATTTACGTAACCGTTTAAATGGAAGTGAGCCTCGTCACTAAAAATGATTTTATTGCAAAAATTATTGTTTTCTGCCTTCCTCTGTAGGATCCAATTGCTAAAAGCACGACGTTTTCCATGATCGTGTGGCTTTAGCTCCTGAGTAATTTGAATTTTATAAGGATGCAGACCTAAATCTTTTTCAAAATTCGCCACGTTGAAGTTCTGCCGATGCCCAAATGTTGTGAACGTCTTTCAACAGACATTTGTGGATTTTCAGCCACACTTTCCCGAACAGCCTGAATATTCTCAACGGAACGAGCTGGACGTTCCCGTATTTTTGTTTTAATATCTTGCACAGATCCGGTGGTTTCAAAACTATGCACTATTTTGCGAATAGTTGCTTCTGAGGGACGATTGTGTACACCAAAGTAATCCCGAATTCGCCGATATGTGGCTCTCACAGAAGACCCATTTTGAAAATACGAGAATATATTTACTAGAGGCAGCCTTGCCGTTTGGCAGAGGGAATAAGCGTGCGAGAGTGACCAATCCGCACGCAGAGCGGGGTATATAGGAGAAAGAGAGAAAGGTTATACTGCTATTTTTTCTCTTTTGCACAATTGTTTGCTTTCCAAGCGGATCACCAAAAAACAAAATAAGTCAATAAAACAGTAAAACTTCTTTTGAATCTATAAATATATAAAAATAACAAATCACCAAATAAGTCAGTACAAAAATTTAAAAATCTTACACAAGTGGCCAGTACAGAACTGGCCGGCGACAAATGTGTAAATAAAATCGGTCTGCTAGTCCGTTCTGCACATGATTTAAAACCCCAAGCGATGACTACCGCCACAGCGCACGGACACGTTTTTTCGCACATAAAATCTAACTTTTGAACTGCGCATCTGATACCCTTTGACGGTCCATATGAAGGTCAGTGTAAGTCATAAATAATTTAGCGGATTTCAGAAAAATTTCTAAATCACCCATTATATTGTTACAAAATGAACTTTCCTGGGTTCCATAAAATATTGTTTCTGTTTTTTACAACGTGTCCATACAATTCGATGGGGAAGAGGCGGCTTAATTACTCGAGCACTGGGGCATCAATCACTTTAGAAACGGCCTGGATGGCTTAAATTGTCCACACAATTTTAAAGCTATCCGCAAAATGAAAAAGACATGTATGAATTGCGTACTGTCTTGGTGTCCTAATGAGGATTTGTTTTATTCACTGAAATGTATTAACTTATAACACAAATTGCGCACTGGTCGAATTTTAATTACCTACCTATGTATAGTATGTTAATAATTAAAGAAAACCCTTTACTTAACTGTTTGGTCAAACCCACAAAATAGCAATGGTTATATTTTAGGGCACAAGGTGGGGACGGTACCGAAAGCCACCCACAGGTAGGGTTGTCGATAGGTCGATAGCACTAACGATACTATCGATAATATTGAGCTTCCAAATAGGGTATCGCTTGGAAAGGCCCTCAGTATGATACAGAGGTTTTATCGACATCCCTACCCACAGATAGATTTTCAGTATTGAAGAAAATGTTTATTTAACTAACCAGAACAGCAAATGGCTGTGAATTATGTCCGGCTAAATTTATGGGAATTTTCTACAAAATGCAACCGTTACTATTTGTATTTTTATTTTATTTTTGTAACAAAATGGACACTAAAACACACATTAAGTTACATAAATAAAATATTAAAAAAACTTTAAAAAATTAAATTTTTTGGTTATAATAAAAATATTTTAGAGTTTATTTTTGTTATCTTTTACATATTAAAATACTACCTATTTTTAATATAGGTAATAATTAACATACTTTAAAATTTATTAAAAAAAATTATATTATTTAATTTCTGGTTTTATTTACTTTTGGCAGATGCAGTATCGTACATGAGTCAATCAAACCAGAATTTTTTCTTTACTAAATTTGATCTAAGCCCGTAATTAATTGTTAACTTACAAAATACTCCCATTATATTCATGGCCGCCGGCAGGGGGGGTCAAGGGGTTAAAAATTACTTAAAATAAAACAATTCCCGTCTAAATCCTTAAATTTGACAATATCGCCTAGGAATGAAAAAAGGATTTTTCATTTAATTCTAGACTAGTAAGTTAACATAAGCTTTTTGACCCCCTCTACACTTTTTTCTGGTGGCGGCCCTGATTATACTCCGCAATCTAGACATTTAAAGGTATATAAATTTACATCAAGCTTAAAATTGACTTAAGGTCAAAGGTAAAAAAAAAATGGGTTTTTTGCGATTTTCTTTAAAACGGTAAGTTTTATCGTAAAATTACCTAAAATAAAAATTGTAGACCATAACATTATCTATAAAAAAGATATTTATAATTTTTTCCCAAAAACCACCGTTCCTGAGATATAACGACTCAAAAAGATGTAAGCGTCAATATATGCATAAGTACGTCACCTATATACTAGAGTGGATCGAAAAATTTCAAAGTTATATTTTTGATTTGCTATACCACGGAAAAGTTGCCTTAGGTGTATACTAGCATAACAACAAAAAAACATCAAAATCGGACAACATCTTCCGATCGCGCAAAAGGCCGAAAGTTCTTAAAAAATTACGAATTTGACAATTTTTCGTATATTTTTTTTTTAATTTGAGGTTTGTATTTTTTTAGCGCTATGGCGCTTAAACGTTAGTAGTAGTGTTGAATAGTCTGCAAAAAAAATATCATCGATTCTAAAGCTTATCTTCCGATCGCGCAAAGCACCTGAATATTTGCAAAAATCACAAATTTTTCATTTTTTCGTAAGTTTACATACAAACGTGCAGCTCTTCGCTTGCTTAAAAATAATCTAAGTAATTTTAATGTTATTATCTAAACAACCCAGAACTCACCACAGGGAGGTGGCTGCACTTCGAGTTCCACCCACACCCTTCCCTCCATCCAACCATTTAGAGTGTGTGCCGATTTATGCCTATGCCACTTTGCAATCTGCCTTATTACTGAATTCTTTAATCGCGTCTATTGATTTGAGTGTTGCCCGCATACCTTAAATAAAGCTTCTGTAACTAGCTTTACGCAATGCTCTACGGCTTGCGTGTGACATGGGAACTCTTTTATATCCCATCCAGGGATCTCACCCGATTGTATGAAACTTTTAATTTCTTCATTACTTATCCCACGGAGAAGAGGTGGAGATAATATGTTTGTAGTGCTCCAATCTATCATATCCGTGTAATCTAATGCGTCAAATCTCAGTGAAGGAATGTGAAAGTTCCTAGTGCCTTTCCCAGTCAAAGAAAACTGTCGGGCTTTTAGCACTCTCCTGAGCCCTAACTCTCCCTGATGTGCCTCCTCTGCCTTCAATTTATCACTCAGGTATCTAGCTGTTTCTATTGCCGGTACACATGAATGGGCCCGTTTAAAATCTGGTTATCACATTTAATTTTGAACCACATCGGCATATATGATTTCAAGATAAAAGTGACAATGCTTATTAAGGCATCCGAAGGATTCACAAGACTAACATACAGTCGAAGGATTCTATTTGCACAGGTGAGCCATCTGGCGTGTGAGATTGGGCTGGGCTCACAATATGCTAAATCGTTTGGAAAGTGCCAGATTTCATTTGCTAAGTAGTTTCTTATCAATGTCCGGGATCTCATAGTCAATCGGTTGAAATTCTACCACTTCTCGATTGTTACAGCCGCTGAGGCTCTGTCCAATCGGTCCACTAAATGATCTTGGGCCAGTAGTTACGCCATCTAAATATTGAAACAGATGGCGAAAAGGTAACTCAATAAAATGTAGTAAGCAAACGGCCCATTGCAATGGCCGTCCAATTTGTACTTCGAGTTGTCGAATAGCACCACTCTTTCATCCGGTATTGGTATTAGTACCATCACAGCCAACGACATCCAGGTGTTCAAGGGAAATTTCTTCCTCATTGAGATACGATACAATAATTGATGCAATGTCCTTAGCAGAACCGGATTTTGGAGACACATGGCACAAATAAATAGAACTTGGTTCTTGGATAATCGAATAATGTTCTTCTTTCACTGTTCGACGAAATTGCTTTGATTCAATTTGTTCGATAACTAAAATATCGTATTTTCTACCATTAAAATAAATAACTCGTACGGTATTTGAATCCCGCCGACTTTTTTCTTGTAGATTGCTCCTATTTCGACTCTTTTCCCTTCTTATTTTATTCCGATTGACTACTTTGGAAGTATCTGTTTCTGTTACCAAACCAATATCTTCTAGCACACTCGTTGTTATAGCCGCAGCTGCACGATCAGAAACCCCGTAGCGATCACAATGCAATGCCGTAGTTTTAAGCTTTATCCTCATTGGCCAGGAAGATTTTTTTTTCAAAGAGGTGCTAGGCTTGTATTCGTCAGAGTCATAATCGTCATCGTAGGATTGCAACCGCACAGGTTCATTAAATGAACAACTTGGCTGTGGCTGCGTTTCGCCTAAATGCTAATCATTCGGTTCGATCATTTTTTCTCCTGCTGTCTGTTGTAAATTTAATGGGCTTTGCACGATCGGAAGACATTATTTAAATTCAGAAATATGTTTTTTGGCACTGTCGCGTTTACGAAAATAGTCATACAAAACATTAAAAAATATTGAAAAAATAAAAAATTTGCAAATTTTGCAAATATTCAGACGCTTTGCGCGATCGGAAGATATATACATCTCTGTAGCTGTAATATAACTAAAAAAATTTTCTTTTGGCAATTTTAACTTACATTTAAAATAAAAAATTTTAAAAAAGTATAACTATGAAATATCAGGTAAAATGAAACCCAGTCCCTTAATTTATACGCTGGTGTAAACCTGAGACAACATCTGTCTCTCGTTCAATTGTGTACGGTGCTATGCTGCTCATCAACATCTTTTCCGGGTATATTACCAGGATAAATGTGGCTTGGTTATTGCTAGATTTAAAGATTGGGTTGAAGTTGGTCGGTAATACTTTGGGAAACCCAAATTTCCCAGATTTTTACCCCACCTGCGCCGGAAAAACTGCTAAATAAAATTTTTTTTTTGCAACGTAAAAAGCGATCCCATGCTAAAGGGACAAACATACGAATTCACTTCACCCAGGATTATGAAAAAAGAAGATCAAATAGAAGAAGAAGATCATGAAGAAAAAAACAAGAAGAAGTAATTGAAGATTATGAATCGAAAGATAAATGTTTCTACTGTTTTTTAATTTTCCCATCTTTTTATCATTTCCAACCCTTGCGAATTTTTTTTTAAATATATATTAGTTTCCAATTAAACAAAATCACAACAGACCTGTGGAATAGGCTTACTGGGGAAACCGCGTGGAAACGTGTGCATACGATGACACTAACATCTTTTTGAATCGTTAAATCTTAGAAACGGTGGCTTTTAGGAAAAAAAAATTATTGATACCTTCTTTATATACTTCAAGTCCAAAATTTCGTCAATGACGCACGTCGCTTTAGAGTGCCCGGGTTTGTGGGGTCAAAGGGGGAAACAATTCAGTGGCGTATGCATTTTAGAAAATAAATCATACCATTTCATCATAACATTTCGTCAAAACATAAAAATATTTTTTACAAGCAAAAGTTATTTTCTTACATTTTTATCAAGCCTTTAAATTAGTAACAAGCCTATATTATTTTGGTATTTTCGGATTAAAGAAAAATGTATTTTTTTTTTTTTTTTTTTTTGGGTTTAAATTTTTCACACCTCCTATTTTGAGGTCATAGATCACAAATTTGAGTTTTTTTGGCGATTTTTCAACGTTTTTTTCCAAAAAAAAAAAACATTTTTTTTTCTTTAATTCCACCTTCTCTGATTTTATTTTTTTCTACATGAAAAAAAAAATAAAATTTTAGTCTTAAATAAATTAAAAAAAATGTAAAAGCAGAACGATAGACAATCCAAGTTACACCGACTTGCCAATTCACCACCGATCTTGCAATTTTTATTATTAAATACGATATTCACACGCATTGCTTCATCAAAAATATCCCCATTAAGGGAAAACGAAAGCTCTGAGATCATCAGCTTGTAGAATCCAATAACTATTTCGGGTCTTTCGTGTTCCATATTTAGGGTTTCCATATCGAGAATATTTTTGATCAAAATTTCGGGGCGAGCGAAGCAGTTCGCCCTACCTTATAAAAATGTCATAAAGAAAACTATTACAACCCGGTAACAGGTCAACATTTTAGAATTTCGAGGGTTTAATTGGACGTAAACGTTTTACCTACTTTTTATTGAAAATTAAGGTTTTTCCTTACTTTTTAAGTGTTTTTTATATTAACATAGTATGCGTTTTTTTAAATATGTTTTCGTGCAAATGACAGAATTTAAAGGAATATGTCGTAAAAAGGAATTAAACAATTCAATTATTATTATTTTTTTTAAAAACTATAAGAGGCAGCCAAAAAAAAAGCTTCTGATTCATGTTTAACAATCGAAAAGTAAAAAGTGTGCAAAAAAATAGCGGAAAAATCGCATTTTCTAGTATCCGAATAATTACTAATATTGATTTTTTTTTGCCTTTTAAAACTCTGAATACCGTACGCGAAAAAACTTTTGTTAAAGTTGCACATATCTCTGCAGCATCCAAAGTGGTTAGTTCTGGTTTCATTATGCGTTCTTTTAACGTTAACTGAGTTTTTTTGTAGGCGGATAACTAGTTAAAGGTTGGTTAATATTCATAGTTTACAGAATTAAAAGCACCTAACAACACTAAATCTTTATATACAATTATATACACTAAATAAGATAAACTATTATAAAATTGGCACAAAACAATATCTATATACTACAATTATTAGAAATTTATAATATTTAGAATATACCCTGTATAACAATTAAAATTTAAATTACAAAATTGTCCATAATCAATAATAACTAAATAAAAACATCGAACAGCACGAAAACCTGTCGATACGCTTATTTTCATGTCTGTTAAAAGTTGTAAACAAAAGATGTGTTGCCACTTTTTTTTCCTTCCCGATAACAATGATTTCAATACATATTGGGGGCTTTTTTTTTAAGTGCGATCGCTGGCTGGTAACTTATTTTCGCGAATTATGACAACGTGGCGATAAAAATTTTGGCCGGTTCACTGTTATTTGAGCGGAAAAGTATATCTATCATAGGCTTAAAAATCATTTACTAGTTTTAGATTTTTATTCAGCCGTTTCCCTCGGTTGGGTGGCCGGTATTAAATGAGTCACTGACAGAAATTTTGGACTTTATTTATAGATAATTTTATGATCTGCATTTTTGTCTAAGGTAAGGTTCGATAAAACTTACCGTTTTAAAAAATCGAAAAAAAAAAAATTTTTTTCCCCTTTTTACCTCGAGTCTTTTTTTTTTACGTAACGAAACGATAGAGAATTTTAAAATGTAATTTTTAATTATGTTTTAAACAATTTTACTTTTTTTTGCTTGATGTAAATGTATGTACCTTCATCTTTTTTTTTGTTCTAATTTGGCTAGACTAAAATGACTTAGAAGGTTTTTTTTTTTTTAAACGTGGTACAGGGTTTTTTTTTTTTTAAAAAAAATTTATAGTAAAAATAATTTTAAGTCTACATTTTTTTTCAAGGGGTGGTTTTTGCATATTTAAAAACGACCTGCATATAAGGGGTCCCAAAAAGGGACACAACAAACTTTTTAGGTAAAAAAAAGCAATTACAATTTTACCGAAAAAAAAATAAAAAGATACAGGGTTTTTTTTGCTTTTGTTTATTTTAAAAATTTTTTAAACCAAAGCCAAAAAAATTTAATTGGGGGGGCAAAATTTAAAATTTTTTTTAATGTGCTGCTAAAGGGGGTTCTACTTTTTTTTTTTTTTTTTAGGCTTAGAATTTGACCTGTTTATTAAAAAAAAGTTACTACAAACCCATCTGCATTAAAAATGATACTTTTTTGCTCCAGGAGAGCCTTCTCCCCACTTTAAAAAATTTTTTCAATTATTTTATGGAAAATAATTTTATTTAATTGTTTTTAAAAATTTTCATAAGATAAAAATTCTT
>JAHBCN010013054.1:31647-53887 GCA_019359885.1 Listronotus oregonensis
AAAAATATTATAAAAATATGCACCACCATATGTACTACAACTTTTGTATTTAACTTTTTTTTTGTATCTCTTTAATCAGGTGATATTGTACTTTGCACACTATTGCCAACCTGTATATATATATTTTTTATATATATATATATATATATATATATATATATATATATATATATATATATATATATATATATATATATATATATATATACATATACATATATATTATTATATATATATATATATATATATATATATATATATATATATATATATATATATATATATATATATATATAAATAAATTTTCTTTTTCGACCGTACTAATAAATTACAGCAACAAATAACGGGAATGGTGTCAATTTCCTGTAAGCTTTTAATCTTGGATAATTTAAGATCTTATTTTATACATTTAAAACACACTGTATATTTAAGCTATGTTATAAATAAACAAACAATAAAAAAGCATTTAGATTTTGTATTTATACTATTTACCTCGTAGGCCAATGTATGACACAAAAGTAATATAATCTTAAGTGGTAATTTTGCTTTATAAGACCGATGAGACCATAGTCTATGAGCTCCTCCAGTTACACCAAAAGCAGCCAAGCAATATAGACCAAAAGCTAAAATGTTTAAAATAAAGTTATTGAAGGTTAAAAAAATATTGATAATACGCAGAATAAATACCATTTACTGCATTCAATAGTCCGTTACTTTGTGATGGTGCATATAACCGAAATTAAATAAAACAAATTGCTTTCTTGGGTAATTAGACAAGTTGATAAGATAAGATTTATTAGGACATCATCTAATAAAGAATATAAGTAAAACTTACTTATATTCTTTACTATTTTTTAGGAAAAAACATTAAAAATGTACAAGGTTTACCTTCAAATAACAATTAAATTAAAATCGTAAACACAAAGTCCCACCCAATGTTATATGGTTTACCGAAAATTCGCAAATACAATGCCCCAATCTGAGTCCTAGTCTACAAACAGTGCCCCCCAGTGATCCAAAAAGCATAATTAAAATTTCGGTACAACTTGCAGAAAAATTTAAAGTTTTTACGGTTCCTAAAAGTGGTATACTAATATCCTGGGGGGATTACTTAAATAATCCCTAATATTCCAAATTACTGTTCACGTATCAATCTTAATCTAGGTATGTAAACAGATTTGTTAAAAATTAAATTTAAACATCGGTTACTAAGTTGTGTGTACAAATAAATTATTCTATTACTAACAGCGCATTCTATAAACAAAAAATGGCAACCTAGAAGAAAATTTTTAAAAACAAATTTTGTTATAAACCATTATTTTTTGCGTTACGTATTTGTGTGTTTTACAGGTAGTGACCTAGATTTAGAACGTGCAGATTATTTCATTAAATGAAATTCACAGTTGAAGAAGAAATCGATGTTACAAATAATTTTCCCATTAAAATTCCATGTTCTTATAATAACAATAAATTTTCCTTTCACATTTACAGAAAGCCCACATTTACCTACACTAAAATATTTAATTACTCTACACATCCCAACCAAAGAGACAGGTAATAATAATAATTGAAGGAGAGGAGAGGCGGCCCACCTCCCTCTTCTGAATTTGGATTACGACGCGAGTTTAGCATTTAATTATACTTAATATTTCATCTCCTTCAATGTTCTATTTAAAACATGTGTGTAGGTAAGTAAAATAAATATAGAGATGAAAGGAACATCTTCGTCTCCAAATGATGGGTCGATGACCCGGAGGTACCTTAAACCCTCCAATTTTTCTAAACTAAAATTAAGATTCTAAATGAAAAAATAAAAGGTTCTTAACGAGAAGGGTAAAGGAACAATACCTAATTCGAGAAGTGGCACAATTAAAATCAAACGTTTTGAGATTTCACGTCTACCACTCCAAATTTTAAAATCGGCAATGCGCATGACCAGAAATTTCGAATTTCGAACAGATCGTGATCGTGTTCACGATCGTGATCGTGATCGCGGTCGCGTATGTGTGTTCTCCGTTTTAATCGGTGACGCCGGTCGCAGAACCGCGTCACCGCGGACTTTAAAAGACGTGTGTAAGATTGTAACAAGTGATAAATCATGGATACATGCGGACTAGCTGAATACTAAACAGCAGTGGATGTTTCAAGATGAACCAAATTCAACAAAAGTTTTTCGCGCTCGAAATCCTTTCAACCATATAGTAGTCTGTTTTTTCAGAAAAAAAAAGGTCATGTGAAAATATTGTCTTTAGAGGCACATAAAACGGTTAATTTTTAATAGTGTACAACTGTTTTTGATAAGGAAAACCAACAAGCATCGTCGGCTTATCCTTTATCAAGACAATGCCAGCCATCACACATCTCGTCTAACAAGTAACTATTTAAGCACTCAAACAATCGAATTACTGTGTCATCTGCCGTATAGTTCTGATTTGCCACCAAATATATATTTTTCTACTTGCGTGCGCAAAGTACTTACTTTGCGCACGCAAATGAGTGCGCAAAGTTTAACTTTGCGCACGAAAACTCTTTGCGCACGCATTTCCTTCTGCATATTTGTCGTATTTGTGGTCGATTTTTTAATTTATTAATAACTTCTGGATGAAATAATATTAAAAAGAAAGGGTTCTACATATTCTTTTATTGTGCTTTATTGAATTTTAGATACATTTGGCGCTTAGTAAATATCCCATATCAATTTTCTTTATTATCATTTTAATATTTTTCCATGCACCTAGTATTTCATAGACACCATGCTAAACAATAAAAAAATCAAAGAAGTTTTCTTGTTGCTGCAGCAACCAAGTACAAACATTTTCTAATTCACGAAAGCATCAGAAAATTCGGTAAAAATTGATTATTTAAAATCCGCAAGTTTGGCCAACCTAGAGCTTCTGCCGGCAAAATCAAAAGAAAAGTACGAAAAAGAGTATAATTCATTTGAAACAAGGTATGAAGAAAAAGGCGTTAGAACTTTGAAAGAGGAGGTACTTTTAGCCTATTTTCTCAAATTAAGCAAGGAACTTAGTCCAAATACTTTATGGTCGAAATACTCCATGCTGAAAAGTGTTTTAAAGATCAAGAAAAAATTAGATATCGGCAAGTTTTATAAGTTAGCAGCATTTATTAAGATACAAAATGTAGGCTTTCGGCCAAAAAAGTCAAGGATTTTTACAAAAGAAGAAATATCTACATTTATTAATAAAGCACCTGATAAAATATATCTTTTGATTATAATTGCGACCATTTTCGGACTTGCTGGGGCCTGCAGACGAGAAGAACTCGCAAAAATGAAAACATCCGTCATCGAGGACAAAGGCAACCTAATTGTTGTGAAGATTCCAGACGCAAAAAAACTATACTTCACGTACTTTCGTCCTGTCTGAAGAGATCAACGACGGAAAGTATTTGTTCTTATATCGGAAGTATACAGCATTACGGCCACCGACAACACATCACCGGTTTTTCGTATATTTTAAAAGGAGAATTTGCACACAACAATGCGTTGGGATCAATACATTTGGGAAGATGCCTTCTGAGATAGCAGTATTTCTAAAGTTGCCGAATCCAGAGCTATATACCGGCCACAGCTTCCGGCGATCTCAACGTTACTTGCAAATTCCGGAAAAGGACTCATAGATATAAAGCGGTTAGGCGGTTGGAAATCGACAACGGTAGCCGAGGGATACATTGAAGAATCAACAGGCTACAAAAAGGGGTTAAGTAAAAAAAAATTAATCTGCAACAAGCCAAAAACTCTCCAGAAGCCAGATGAAATATCCTGTTTCACAGACGCTGTTCAATCAGCTAAAACACAAGATTTCGCCTTAACATCGAGCAGCGAACTATCATCGACGTTCCTAAGAAATCATTTGAAATCGGCCATAAACCATTAGCATGCAATTAATTGTACTTTTAACATTAATATTGTTAATAATAATTAATAATAGTTTTTTTTTGTATAATCAGTTAAAATAAAAATTTATTTATTTACTTTGGATTTTTAATTTTTACTGAAATATTCGTATATTTCTAATAATCACATTCCTTAATAAAACGCTCGTAGAAAAAGTATTCGCAAGTAGAAAAAGTATTGTTTCTAATACATGCGCAAAGTGACTTTTCCGCACTTAAAGCTTATCCGAACTCCGCTTCGCGTCGTTCGTTCAACTTTGGCGTGCGGAAAAGTATCAATTTGCGAACTTATTAGAAAAATAACTATTTTTGATCGACCGGAAAATACCCATTTTCTGGAGAATTTTTTGGCCAGTAAGTAACTTTTTTCCGGGCTAGACCGAAATTAGTTATCAAGGACGGGAAAAAACTTTTGCCGAGCCATTTGTCACATTTCTGGTCCCATAACGTAAATTACTATTTTTTGGAATATCAAGAATAAATTCGTTAGCAACGGTTTTAGATGAAGCCGGTAATACATTCAAAAACGAGGTTTTGGAGAGGGGATCTTAAAATTCTTTGACAAGAGGTTCGAACGTATGCAAAAATGTTATTATTTCGATTTAAAGTAGTGTAGTAATGTACTGTAAAATGTAGAATAGTAAAAATTACTTTTTTATTATAACCTTAAAATATAAAAAGTGCACTTTGTATTCTAACTTACATAGGTACTAACTTTTTACAAATACTTACCATATATAACTGTAACGATCTTGGCACCAGCGAAAATTGTGTAAATTCCGTACAGCCCAAAGCTATGTAGAAAAGTAAAAAGGATAACATTACTCCATACTATTTTATAACTGCGCTTCTCGGGTTTATCTTTTACTTGTTGGTTTTTAAAATCGTCAAAAAATTCCTTTGACGGTAAAGAAAATGGATTATTTTCTGAGGTACGAGGACCCATGGCTAGGAAACAAACACAAGAGTTTATTACATATTATTTCGAATTAAAATGAAATAATTCAGATGGTTGACCTAATTAAAATACTATTTAAGAAACATTTCACAAAAAAACATTTTTAGATTCGGTGACCGTAAATAAGCCCAAAAGAAAAAAGCGCACAGGAAATATCCGCACGGAAAAAAGCGCACAGACATATTAGCGTACATGAAGTAACCGCACATGGAAAAATACGTACATCGAAAAAAGCGCACTTGGAGAAAACCGCACGTAGATTAATGCGCACATTGAAAAATGCGCACACGCAAAACCGATATATGCAAAGAAGAAAAGGCATTGTATTATATATCAAAATAAATAAATTTATATAGTTGTTAGGTAAAAGAAAAGGGTGTAGTGAGCTATCGGATGGTTATTAACATTTTCATTACTATTATTGTTAAACCTAAATGCCAATTTTGGAATATTTGAATATTATTTAAAAATAAATTAGTCCTTAATCCTAAATATCATTATTGTGCTTAAAATACCATTTTTAGGTGGTAGGAAGTGGTTATTCAAGACCGCCAAACTATGAGTGTGAATGAACCAAAGCATGAAAAAGGCTCACTTGTCTGGTACACTGATGGATCTAAGATGGAACAAGGGGTTGGAGCTGGTGCCTTTGGACCTAGATGCAGACTATCAAAGTCTCTCGGCAGGGCTCCTCCATCTTCCAAGCTGAAATCCATGCAATTGATATTTGCGCTTCTGAATGTGCCAAAAAGGCCTTCGAGGCGCAACCATATATATTTTATCGGACAGCCAGGCTGCTTTGAAGGCATTGACTTCATGCTCTTTAACTCAAAGCTGGCCTGGGAATGCCGACAATCACTAAACCAACTGGCCAAGCACAACAGAGTTACTCTGGAGTGGGTACCAGGACATGAAGGAGTGGAGGGCAATGAAATTGCCGATCAACTCGCCAAGGAAGGAGCACAGAGGCCATTCTATGGACCTGAGCCTTTCTGTGGCACCACTAGAGGCCACCTCTACGAGGAACTCAGGACATGGGAAAAAAGTCAAAAAGAGACTTACTGGAACAACATCCCAGGACAAAGGCAGGCGAAAAGATTTATTTCGCATTCACCTAAGTACACAAAGAAGCTACTGGAACTTCAAAAAAATGAACTTAAACTGGTTACCGACTTCCTAATAGGACAATGGGAAAGACTGAGGATGAACAATGTCGGTTTTGTCACGAGGCAAACGAAACTGCGGAACACATTCTCTGTGAATGCAGAGAACTGACCCGACAACGGCTTAAATACCTCGAAGGGGTATATCCTACTCCTAGAGATATTATTCAGCTTGCACCGCGTAGTATCCTGAACTTTGCTAAAGGTATAGGAATTACCGGGCAATAAACAACGAAGGGTATTCACAAAAGATCTCTTTAGGTCGAAGTGAAGGAGGGCTACACTAGAGCCGAGCGACCCCATTTATTACAATACAATACAATACCATTTTTAGGAAATAGATTCAGATTAGAGTCATTGATCCTTTTATTACGGTCATCGTGGTATCTTATTGTTTTTTCTAGAAAATTATTATTCATTATAATATTATTTAATGATAAACTTAGATATTAATCCTTTTTTCATTGTCATTGTTGGACTATAAATAGGCCACACACTTTAGTTTCCTTTAGTTCACCCTAAATTTCAAACAAGACAAGTCGACATTTCTTCTGAATAAACGAAATGGAGTTTTCAACCAGTCAGAAAGGCAAACCAATTATAAGTTATAAGGGATTGGAGTAATTACGTTTTCGCTCAACAAATGAAATAGATACTTGGAAGTGCCGCATGAATCGATCCACAAAGTGCCATTCTTTACTGAAAACGATGAATGCAGATATCGTACAAGAGCCAACCAGTCACTGTTATGACTCCTGTCCGCAGAAGCAAATATCGCCCGCAGTCGAATGCGACAAACGATGGTAGCTGTGGATGTCACTCCTTGCAATGTCATTGGGGACGTCTTAACATGAGTGAGCAATGATGTACTGGCTTATATTGACTAATATTGGGAGACCGAGAGTTATTGTGCCAGCTGGACCAACCCACTCTATTAGGTGACGACACATTTGACAAAGCACCTACAATGTTTTAACAGCTTTATACTTGGCATACCAAAGTTGGAAATTCGTATCCACCATGCGTGTACATATTGCTACAAAAAAAGAATAAAGAGACATACATGAAGATGTTTCGAATTTTAAAAGAGTTAGTTCCAAACATGTCGCCCCAGAAAATACTTTTAGATTTCGAGAGAGCCTGCATAAATGCTGCAAGAAGGTCTTTTTCAGAAACAGAAATAAAGGGTTGTTATTTCCATCTATGCCAAAGCCTCATAAGGAAAATTAATGCAGTTGATTTAAAATCGGACTTCCAATCCAACTTCAACACAAAATTAATGCTAAAATATTTTGCTGCATTATCTTTTGTTCCGTTAGAAGACGTAAGAACTACTTTAAACAGGCTAGCAGAAACTTTTTTTGATGAAGAAAAATTTAACGATGTCCTAACATATTTTTTTACACCTATATAGAAGGTGCTGCTGGAAGATGTCCTCAATTCTCTTTAAGAACATGAAACCATTACAATGCCGCTCTCGACGAATCGCTAAGAACTACTAATTGTTGCGAAGGGTTCCACAATGTCTCAAACTCGCTGTTTCATTACAGTCATCCGAGCACATGGATGCTTTTCAACGGATTTAGCATGTCATAAACTGACTCTAGTGAACTCTAAAACTAAGAGAGTGGAGCCTTCCAAAAGAAAATACAGAGAACTTTACGCGCTTGTTGCTAACTCTGTAGAAAAATATAATGAGACTGGGGACAAACTGTCTTATTTGAGAAGAATAGCCAAGGTTTCTTTAAAATTGTTAGACAATGTTATGGTTTCAATAACACTAAAATCTTGGACTTTCATTGTCTTTATTTGTTAATTGATACATAACGTTTTGGTTAGTGATGTATCTTCAACCGTTTTCAAGTTATCACTTACTTGAAACCGGTTGGAGATACATCACTAACCGAAACGTTGTGTATCAATTAACAAATAAAGACAATGGAAGTCCAAGATTTTAGAGTTATTAAATAAATAGCCAATTTATAATAGTTTACTGTTAATTAATACTAATTTTCAAAAAAACAAATTAACCATATGGTGCAAACTTTTCCGCGAACACTGTATACACCCCGTGTAGGTGACTAGTTAGACTATCCCAGTTATTTGAGATCCATGTGCGCTTCTGTCCATGTGCGCATTAATCTACGTGCGGTTTTTTCCAAGTGCGCTTTTTTCGTTGTGCGTATTTCTCCGTGTGCGGTTATTTCATGTGCGCTTATATATCTGTGCGCTTTTTTCCCTGCGGATATTTCCTGTGCGCTTCTATCCTGTGCGCTTTTTTCCGGGATTCTTTAGATTCATAGCGTAAGACAAGGGTTTTAAGAGAAATATTTTACACATCTATTCTCCCTTGTTTTAAAAGATACCATTATGAAATTCGGGATTCATCTAAAGTGGCCCTAAATCAATAATCTAACAGGAAACTGCATATTTTTATAGGTTTAAAATTAGTGATGGGCATAATCGCATTTTGTTAAGAATCAAATTATTGCATTATGAATTGTTACAATAATTGGATTATCATAAATCGAATTATAAAATTATTTTATTTTTTTAATCATTTAAAATTCTTGATTCCTGAATGAATATGTAACTCGATTCCGAAGAAACTAAACACTATATACTATCGGTTGATGTGGATAATTGCCATGATTGGATATGCATCGTGCGATATGAATTCCGATTCCGATTATAATTTAATACATTTTCGCGTCTTGCTTCGATTATTATTATTTGAACAGTTTCTTTTATTCGTTCTCGTGAGACGTAAAACGGAAAACGACGAAATCGTGAAAAAAAATGAAAAGATAATGCTGATGCTGAGTCCACAGTTCACACAGCGGGCATTCCGATTAACATGATTATTTATTATTTTAGATTTTAGTGACATGATTGATTTTATGATCTTTTCTCTTTTCTTTTTAAAAAGTATCGCCATTGTCGCGACGCGTCATCGATTCTGTGAAATCAGGTTATTTTTCGTAATTCAAATTAAATCTGAATAATGAAATGATAGCGATTAATTTAATAATCGAATTATCAATTATTTTTAATTCAAATTATCCCATCACTATTATAAATTCTCTTTTCGACAATATATTACAAGATGCAATTTACTTTGAAACATTTTGACAAATTGAAGGTATCAAGAGTCTGTCGCTATTGATACTTTTTCCAAGCAATTTACGCCATGAACTAACCAAAAGGGTTTATTTATTGTTTTTCATAAAATTTAAAAATTTTCAATGTATTGGCAAGCGTATAGATCTTTTTACTTAATATTTTTTGTATTTTGTATTATTTAAAAAAATTCTCTTTCTATTTTTTTTTCTAAATTTAAAAATAAAAATGCTATATTATGCCTTTTTCTGTCAGAGGACATTTAGACTCTGTTGCTAATGTGTAATACATACCAGTTTCCATTTAAGATATATGAAAACCTTTAAGTCAAACAATAATATTTAAAATAAAAGAACGAACAGGTTTTCTTAAGTATTTTAAATAATAAAAAAAAAAAATTTGCCAGCTATAAAGCAACCAACCGATTAGATAATTTAAAATATTTGTATATACTTCCACGCAGGTACTTTAAGTATGTAAACCTGTTTTACTAGTTGAAACAAACTGACGTCAAATAATTTTGACGTCAGTTTGTCTGTCTCAAAGTTTACCGTGTTAGCTCTTGCCTTCATTTATGGATTATACCTGCCGACAGCAATAAAACAGCGAATCGGTAGGTATTAATGGACAGAACATTAGGGACGGACTTTAAATATAAAGATTTATAATTTATTGTTTATTTAGGTAAGTATAATCTTAAAATTACATTAAGAAATTAAATATATGCAAAGTTTAAATAAATTTATAACTGCATTATCTATACATAATTACATTTTTAATCTAAATATCTAAATCTAATTCTGTTTCACTATCAGAGTCATCATTGAGATTAATAACAATAGGATTTATGTTGTTTTGGATAGAAATGTAAGAGTCCTCAATTTTTATAATGTGCTGTAGTGAATTTTTCCAGCTCTTAACTGATATGTTAGTAATTACATTTTTTATCAAATTTATAACACTGGGACTTAAAGTAGGTGTAACATTTTCTGCTCTGACCTTTGATTTTACTTGGTTCCACAAATTCTCTATGGGGTTAAACATACAGTGATACGGAGGAAGCCGTAAGACAGTATGCCCAGCCTGTTCAGCCAAATTATCACATACATATTGTTTTTTAAATGCATTTGAATTTAGGACTTCCAAAACATGCGTTTTTTTGTAACTGAATTCAAAATAAATATCATTTTCTAACAAATATTCCTGGATTTCAGTTTTTGAACTTGATGAAGCTGGTGCTTTGTGTAGCAGACGGCTGTGGTAACTTGCGTTATCCATGACAATAATACTGTTGTTTGGAATATTTTTTAAAAGATAATTTTAAAACCAGTTTTCAAAAAGTTCTGCACTTGTATCCTCATAATAATCCAAGCTAGAATCCTTTATATTCTTTGCAGACAACAGCAAGCAGTTAGGGACAAATCCGTCTTCTGCCGAACCAGCGTGTTTTATGGTCATGCGTTTTCCTTTATTTAGAGGTGCTTTCGTCTGACAGTTTTGACTGGAATCAACCCATCCTTTGGATACTGTGTCGTGTGTATCAAACCTTGTTTCATCAAGGTAAATTATGGATCTGTTTTCTAACCTATAATTTTTAATTTCTTAAAGGTAATTAAATCTCCAAGTGCGTAATCTGTGCGATTCCATTACTACTTGTCTTTTGTCTATTTTGCGGTATTTAAATCCCATTTTACAAACAACTCTATGGAGGGTGGCACGGCTAATATTTATATTGGTTTCGTCTTCGTCTAGCTTCTTTTTCAGTTTATCCAAGGTAGGAATAACTCCGCTTTAATAAAGACAATTTATTTTCCTTCTTATTAGGTCCTAATCACTATTGTCTATACGGTGAGATTGAAAATCCCTACGTTTTTTTCTTTTGTTCAATTCTTCACTAATAATAATATCCCTTATCGATGATATTGGAGTTTTTGTAAGTAGACAGGTTTCTTTTAAAGCTTCTTGTTTAATTAGTTCTCTACTGATTTAAGTTTCATACACATTTTTCACAACCTGTTTTGCATCTAATGACAAATGATTTCGAGGCGACATAGTTATATTCTCGTAAAACAACTTTTTCAAAACGCACAGTAAAAACGGTTATTCAACACTGCCACTAAAATATTAGCCGAAATATTTATATGCCTAATGGTTAATACTCAAGAAATACCTGGCTCACCCCTGCCCTTATGAACAAATGGGTTTACCCAATAACAATAGGTAATAAAATTGGTAAAGGTTTATTGGGGTATGGTCCGTCAAAAGCCATAACGATATACTTTGAGACAGATTATACCATTGTAAAATATTACACTCCACAATTATTTATTGCATTTGTTTTAAAGCCTACTTTATTGTTCAAGAGTAAAAATTTAAAAAAGTACTGTTAGAAAACTGTTAATGTTTAATAATAATTTCTAAAACTGCCCCCGCCCCCTCCCGTGGCTAATTACATTATAATTGTAAAATGATAATATAGAAAAACAGGTTAACACACTTAGAGTACCGGCAGAATCTAAATTTTGTAATTTTTTTATTTTAAATGTGGAAGAACATACAAAAATTATAAATGAGTAAATCAGCTGGTTACTTTTAGTTGGGGAACCCAAGTAAAAAGTTAAAATACAGGGTGTCCGGAAATAACGATGAAAAATTTTAAGGTACGATTCTACATAACAAGATATGAAAAAAGTTCATATTAACATAGGTCCGGAAATGCTTCCAGAGGGAGCTACAGGCCCTTGAAGATGGTGTCATAAAAGTAGTTTTTATTTAACCTATTAGGATCTACTTACAATACAGGAATTAACTTTTACGTATAAATTAGAGTGATTAGAGGTCACTTTTTGAAAATATCAGGTCACCCATATTGCAACCAGTGGCGTGGAAACAAAGGGTTGGTTAGTTTTTTAGGGTCATATTTTTTTTCGCCGAGTGTATTTTCGCTATCTTTTAAATAAGTTATGTTTTTTTTTTTTTATCTTGGGACAGTCCACGAAGGCTGATGCCTAAGTACTAACGTACCGTGGGTGTCTTCAGTGTGGTGAGAGGGAGTTTGTTCACACGGGACTTAAATTTTTGGAGTTTGGAGGAGAAGGAAAAACTTCTGCGGGCAGCAGGTTCCATAGTCTTGACACTCTAGGAATAAAGGAACGAAGAAAGCGGGAAGTTCGGGGCCTCTCTAACTGAACTGTAAAAGGATGCATAAAAGTTGCACTACGTGTTGCTCTGATGGGAGCTGCCAGAGAAGGAATAATACTGGCCAATTCCTCTGAGCAGAAGCCGTGAAAATACCTATAGAAGAGCGACAGATCCCCTACAGCTCGACGATGGGCAAGAAGAGGAAGCCTTTCTGTGAGCGTTGGATCATTAATAAGACGAACAGCTCTTTTTTGAATGGAGTCCAGAAGGCTAAGTGTTGTAGGGAACGCCATTCCCCAGACATGAGAACAATATTCCAAAGAGGGTCTGATTTGGGATACATACAGAGTGTACAGATTGGAAGAAGAGAAATATTTTCTGGCTCGAAAGAGGAATCCAATCTTTTTTTAAGCTGCCGAAGCTATGGATGAAATGTGTTTGTGCCAGTTGAGGTTATTCTCAAAAGTAACGCCGACTAGATTAAACGAATCTTTGTTCTGCAGAACTTGGCCGCTCATATGTAAGGGATGAACATTTGCAGACTTTTTTCGCGACAGCGAACATGACTGTGTTTTTGAGGCATTAAACTGAACACGATTTGGGGCCCAATCAAGATAAGTTTGAGGTCTTGTGAAAGAGATATCTGCATTGACCTACGCTTGTTTTCAAAATCAGAATTACACGGTGGCTTAAGAAATTGAATACTAGAGTGGAGGGTACTATCGTCAGCAAAACTATGAATGGGATTGATTGTGGAAGAGAGAAGATCGTTAATGTGTAGAAGAAACAGCGTGGGTGCCAGCACTGAGCCCTGGGGCACCCCAGCATTAATTTGGTAGAGGCTGGAGGAATGACCATCTACACTAACTGATATACGCCGATTAGAAAGGAAACTGGAAAGCCAAGAGCAAAGCTTAGGTGGAAGACCGTAAGAAGGAAGTTTGTTAAGAAGCCCATCATGCCAGACCTGATCGAAAGCTTTGGATATGTCAAGAGCAACGATCTGGGATTCACCAAGAAACTAAGGGACTTGTTACAGTTGTGTGAGACAAAGGAAAGAAGATCAGCTGTGGATCTACTGTGACGGAATCCATATTGTCTATCATGTAAGATCTTATGTTTTTCCAAATACTTTAAGATTTGGGAATTAATGAATTTTTCCATTACCTTGCAAACAACTGAAAGAAGAGATATAGGTCTATAGTTAGAAGGGAGACTTTTGGATCCTTTTTGGGGACAGGTTGCACACGTGCAGCTTTCCAACTCTCCGGGAAAATGCCCGTGTCGTAAGAGATTCGAAAGAGGCGAGTTAAGATGGGTGCAAGCTCGGGAGCACATTTTTTTAAGACGGTTGCTGGTATGCCATCCAGCCCACACGATTTTTTAGTATTAAGAGAAGAAAGAATACGCTTGATCTGTTTGACTTTAAAAATTATATCGGACATTTTATGAGAAACTGGGACAACTGTTGGAAGAGGAAGATTAATAGGAGGATCAAGCGTAGAATTGGCAGCAAATTGTTTGGCAAATAGTTCGGCTTTTCCTTTGGAGGTAGAGACAATTCCATCTTCAGAGATTAGGGGTGGAAAAGAATTTGTGCAAAAGTTCTGACTAATATTTTTTTCTCAAAGGACCAAAAATCTTTACTGCCATTTGAGCAAGAGAGAACTTTATCTTTTATTCGATTGTTAAAACGGTCTTTTGCATCTGAGATGGTCTGATTATACTAATTTCTTGCTTCGATGCTAGCCTGTCGATTTTCGGGACTGGGGTTTTGAAGAAACTTTTTGTGGGCTTGAAGTTTTAAAAGTCTGGCTTTGTCACAGGATTTAGAAAACCACGGTTTGTGATTTGAAGTTATGGGGTTCTTTTTAGTGTGGGGAATATAGGTCTCAATGCCTAGTTGAATTGTTTCGGTAATTTGTTTACATATTTCTGAAGGATCGTGAGTAGAAAAGCAAGTAGGATTCCAAGGGTAGCTGGCAAAGAAATCTCTTAGACCATCCCAGTCGGCCGAATTGTAGTGCCAGATGGTTCGTGGCGGCATGCTTTCAGTTGCCTCAAAATGAGTGGAGTATGATACGGTGACCAAACCATGGTCAGAGCGACCAAGGGGAGCAGTTACTGATGCTTGATAGAGTTCGGGGTGGAAGTAAGAAAGAGATCTAGGGGTTAGAATTATGGGTGGGAACCCTAGAAAGTAGGTAGGTTCCATAATTAGATTGGTGAGCGAGTTGCTGATTGCGAAATTTTCTGCTGCTCTGCCTTGTGTATCAGTTTTTGTGGAGCCTAGCCAATCCTTATTATGAACATTAAAATCCCCGAGGACGATTACTTCGGCCAATGGAAACTGGGAAATAATATTGTCGATCTTTATTGAAAGGAAATCAAAGAACTCGTTGTAGGAATTGTCAGACGGGGACCGGTATATACAGCAGATGAATTTAGTAGAAGATCTGAAAGTAAGTTTAAGCCAAAGAAAATTTTAACATTTAACATTAACATTAAACATTTTTAAGTAAAAAAGGTTCCCTTGGTATAAAGTCGTATAGTCTACTATTTTCGAGATAAACGGACTTCAAAGGACGACTGCAGTGCGTAAATACAGTAACAGGCTATGTAATAAAAATAAGAAGATGCTTAAATACTATTTTAAAATATAGTTATTTTTTTACACCATTTGCCAAACAGAAAATTGAATTTACTGGTACCTACTACATTGGGTACATTTTTAAATTCAATTTTTAATTTTCAAAATTACTGTATTTACGCACTGCAGTCGTCCTTTTAAGTCCGTTTATCTCGAAAACCGTCGACTATACGACTTTATACTAAGGGAACTTTTTTACGTAAAAATGTTTAAAGAAACATAATTGGTTTAAAAAATAGCGAAAATACACTCGGCGAAAAAAAATATGACCCTAAATAACTAACCACCCCTTTGTTCAAACGCCACTGGTTGCAATATGGGTCACCTGATATTTTCAAAAAGTGTCCTTCGATCAGTCTAACTTATACGTAGAAGTTACTTCCTGTATTGTAAGTAGATCCTAATAAATTAAATTAAAACCACTTTTATGACACCATCTTCAAGAGCCTGTAGCTCCCTCTGGAAGCATTTCCGGACCTATGTTAATATGAACTTTTTTTCATATCTTGTTGTGTAGAATCGTACCTTTTTTATCGTCATTACCGGACACCCTGTATGTAATTCAACTAAAAACAATAACAAAAAAATGTCCTTTTTAATTTTTTCTGAATTTTCAATTAACTTTTTTAGATATCATGTCAACTACTCTTACTTTTTGATTTTTTTATGTAATTTTTATAATTATTTCCCCATCCGGTGTCCACGAGCCGAAAGTTTATATCAATTTTAGGTTTCAATAGTTTTAAGAACAAAAAAATTCCATTTGTGTCCAACTTTCTAGCGGTCACTGTATATGGGGGGTGAAAACTTACTAACATTTCTAAATTTGCAAATAGGAATATAAAATCATAAGTTACAGTAGGTATCGAAAATCAAAAATTTAAAATTTGAGAAAATTGGTATTCAATTTTTAATTCTTTTATTACAAAATAGGTATTTCTTATTGTCCAAATAGTGTAAATTTATATTCCTACTAAAAAATAATTAAAACAGCCACTATTAATCTTTATAGCACCGTGAAAGCCTCCCCGTAACTTTTGTAATCCTTTATTTTGGCGTTGCCAGTTTGAAGTAAAATTCCCAGTAAATGCTATTTAAACTATCTCGTTTTGCTGTTATTTGGTTTGCTACATTCAAAATTATGCAAACATACGGTTTATCAAACCAAGCTTTTATAATCTTTTTTTATACATCACTCCTCGTCGGCGGGCCGTGCAACCTAGCTGGATTCTATGCACAATAAAATTTTACATTAAAATTTTCTATCCCGTGTGACAATATTATTTTCCTACGAGCGTGCGGAAAAGTCCACTTTTCCGCACGCATTTGAGTGCACAAAGTTGCACTTTTCCGCACGGCGTGCGGAAATGTGAACTTTTCTGCAAGCCGTGCGGAAAAGTAAAACTACTCTAAAATCTTACAGGTAAGCAAGATTTATATGTATTTTAGTAATTGTAGCATTGCAGTTGTCATGCAATATACGAAGCCATTGCAAGTTTTAGTTTATTCTCTTTTTTGTTTGTTACTTCGTAATTTTCAATATTTCAACTAAAACACAAAAAAAACATTTTTTTAATTACCCTGTATAATATTATTAAATAATTATGAGAAGTCAAGCAGCAATATGTAATCTTGGTGATTTTAACACATGTCAGATTTTTTCTTCCTTTCCATATGAACAAGCAATTGCACAAATGAATTTCAATACAAATAAGCATTTTTAATGAAAAGGCGTCATAGTACTTTTTTTAATTAAAAAAAAATCCGACAAAAATAATTATTTAAAATGAGTAGTTCCGATGAGGAGCTACCAGATTCTATCCTGGATGCAGCAAATACCGTAAGTTTGAATTTATTACCAGCAAAATCTCGTGAAAAATATGAGAATCAATATCGTCATTTCGAAAACTGGTGCTCCAGCAAGGGGACAAAAAGTAAAAGAAGAATGTTCTTGTATTTTGGGATTTGCAAAAATATAAACCTAATACTTTATGGAGTAAGTACTCTATGTTAAAATGTCCTCAAAGTGAAAAGACTTTGATTTAAGTTCATTTTCAGCTAACATCTACTTAACACCAAACGTGGGATACCGGCCAAAATAAAAAAACTTTCAGCAAGAAGAAGTTTAGACATAAGAAGCACCTGATAATATTTACCTTCATAAAGTTGCTACAATTTTGGATTAGCGGTGCTTAAGAGATGAACTTTTAAAAATAATGATTGATGACTTTACAGGATAATGAAAATTTGATAGTGGTGAAAATTCCTGACAGTAAAAATAACACTTCCAGAATCTTTGTAGTGTCAGATGAAACAAATAACGGACTTTATCTGCAATTGTACCGTTAATATACAAATTTGCGAAACCAGATACACCAGACTTTTTTGTCCAGTATAAACAAGGAGCATGCAGTACGCAATGTGTGGGAATAAATTCAATAGGTAAAATTCCTTCAGAAATTGCTGCATACCTAAAATTAAAAAATCCAGAAGACTACACTGGACATAGTTTTCGTCGATCCTCTGCGACTATGTTAGCGGATTCTGGAGAAGGAATTACCAATGTCAAGCGACTTGGGGGCTGGAAATCAACGGCTGTAGCTGAGAGCTACATTGATGAATCCACAAATCAGAAAAAGGATATGTGGAATAAAATATTGACCATGAACAACTCTCCTCCTGAGCTAAGTCAACCTTCATCAAGCCGTACAATAAGCGCTTCCATAAGCCACCCGCTAAATGAAATTACAGGTTCTGCAATTAATTTACAATATGCTAATAACTGTTCTTTTGTTGTAAATGTTATCAACAAATAATTCCCATTTATAAATATGTTGTCGTAGTTCTTTCAGATTAAACATAATTTAAAAAATGATCTTTGCTTTAATATTGGTATTATCTGACGCTCGTAGGAAAAATTTTGTTCCTAACGCTTGCGGAAAAGTATCACTTTGCGCACTTGTTAGGAAAATAACTATTATTTAACACCTTGTATAACTATAAAAGCACAATATCTTACCTTAATCCAGAAGAGTTATGTAACGGACTAAAAGTAAAATTTTCGTTTTTTAGAATTTTTTTGTACGATTAACACTAAAAAATTTCCTTAGAAGAGATAAATAAAAGAGATAATAATTTCGCAATCATAAAAACAACAGTCAGCTATATATTTGACTGTTTGGTATAACAATGTACATAAAGTTTACCGTTATAAAAAACAATTATTTGCAATTAATATTTACTTAAAAGAAAGACATGCTGCTATACTGGTGTGGCGAAAATATGTAGGTACCTTAAATATGACAATATAGATTACTTATAAATGCAAAAGAATAATTACTTTATACAGACATTATTGTCAAACATATCTTGATTTATAAGAATATTTAAAATTCATATTTAAATATAGGGTGTTTATTAAAAAAACTGTATTTACTTTATCAGTAACTAAATTATTTTTTTAATTGGGAAAAGGTTCTCGATTAGGGTGGAGTGATTTTTTTTATTACTTCGATGTAATATCTATAAAAAGTTTTCTTTATGGTCACATATTACTTATAACAATTTTTGATTCAATCGCTTTATTTCTAGAGGGTCCGCCAGACCCATTAATGTTGGAAGAAAAATTTAAAATTGCAGTTTTTATAGTTATTAATGTATCAAGGGTATTATAAGGGTAATAAGGCTTGAGGTCGATGGTGTGGATATACGTTGACCGAAAGCGTTATTATCCTTAATACCCGTGGTGCCTTCAACGTTTAATGTCCGACTAAATATTTTAATATTCTTTATATAAGAAAAATTTGAATGAATTTTGAATGTATTAGTTTAAACCAAATCAAGTACTAGCATTTACCTGAAAAAATTGTCGAAACGTAATTGTGGTAACCATGGTTGTAAGTTATTTGTCAATAAGAATTTTGCGATTCAGGCATAAAAATGTCCGAAGTAGTGAAAAATACCCATCTCCCCCAAGATATTTTAGTGAAAGCCGCTAAAGCTGAGCATGCGCTTGTGCCAGAAAAACTAGGCGGATTTGAGAAAGAATATTTCCATTTTGAGGCCTGGCTGACGGAACACTGCGTGGACCGTGTGGACAAAACAATCAAATCCTCCTCTCCATTTTCAATTTGGTATAGGGGTTGGGGCGTATCGAATCTGAAAAATATTTGGACGTGTTTTCGAATATTCATCATCAAATTGAAAATCAAACTAACCTTTTCCTATATTCCCCCTTCTTTTTGTACCAATTCTTGATTTTTATATAAAGTGGCACACAATATTTTTTTAAAACCCCTTTAAAACCTTATATTTTTATTTATTTTACACTCTTTTTCCATTAAATTGCGAAGCTTCACTTTTTAAGCGGGGCGGCCATGATTCTTAGTGTATACATGGTTGCAACCACGATCCGACGTGTGAAAGTGGAGGTTTGCAATTAAATGGAAAAAAGGTGTAAAATAGATATAAAAACAAGTTTTTAAAAGGTGTTTTTAAAATATTATGTGCCAATTTAGTAAAAATCAAGAATTCTGTCAAAAAGAAGGAGGTAGTGTAAATAAGGTTAGTTTGATTTTTCAACTTGATGATGAATATCTCGAAAGAAACGTTACCAAAAATATTTTTTCAGTTCTAATCACGCCCAAAAACCCCGTATACAAATTTGGTCAAAAATCGGAGAGGAAACTCAGACAATTACCCAAAACTTTTGATGGCTTATTTTCAAGATTTGTCAGATCATATTCTCCAAATTCCCTTTGGACAAAGTTTTCAATGTTACGTAAAGAATTAATAGTTCATAAGAAGATAAGAAGTAATGAAAAGTTGATTTCTCTGCAACAGTTCCCAAAGCAACTTGGGAAAAATTATCAGCCTAAAAGTTATAACTTTTTTGAAAGAAGCGCCGACTGAAAAATATTTGGCAGATTAAGTTGCATTAGTGATAGGTGTATTCGGAGCTTGTAGAAGAGACGAGCTTGTGAAAATGAAGTTTTCCGTTGTGCGTGATATGGGTCGGCATATATTTATTGACATTCCACAAAGTAAAAATGGGCAAGCAAGGAGCTTTTTGTTTATTGATGACAGTGAAATGTGCGCAACAAAGTTAATTCGGGACTATGTGTCTTTGCGACCTAAAAGTGCACCCATTGATAGGTTTTTTTTGTGCTATCGTGATGAACGATGTACTGTTGCAGCCTATAGGTAAAAATACATTTGGAAATATACCCTTTAAGATTGCTACATATTTGGGTTTACCTGATGCTAAAAGCGTACACAGGTCATTGTTTAAGACGTACAGCGGCAACAATTCATTCTGATGCGGAGGGAGTTCCAGAGCTTAATGAGGTTAGAAGGCTGGAAGAATTCTTCTAGCACGAGGGTACGTGGATCATAGTGAAATCTCCAAATTGGCTAATGCTTCCCTTGTAGTTGGGAAAAGTATTACTTCAAGTAACACAGCAACTGCGGTGGGGTATGGAAATGTGGAATTTTCCGGTCCGTTTGAAAATTGTAAATTTTAAAAAATAATTTTTATTATGATAAGTATATTGTGTAAGGTATGTTTGTATTTTCGTAATAAATGCTTAAATGAAGATAATTTATTGTTTATTTATTGGTAAATTTGTAGGCCCTAGGGCGTAATTTTTTTTAGTAACGCCCTAGGGTAATATTTCGTATTTAACTGACTTTGACATAATATTATTATTTATCGAATAATATACCAGTCGGACATTAAAAATTTTAATAAACCTGCATTCTTTGCATGTAAATGTTATTAATAGCAAAAATTATAGTGAGCTTAGTCGTATAAGCAATACTACTTAAAGTGGTACATGGGATCAACCATTTAGAGGGTCCGCTACGGCCTTAAATTTGACGTATTATTATCTTGTTTAATTGCTTTTAATCGAGACCCGCACTTAGTCCATCCCTATCGTAAGTGAAGGAGTGGTAGTGAGTAGACGCTGCGACTGTTGCTTTACTCCTATTTTGATTAGTGCCGATTAATTTACCGCTTTGTAAAGGTCGTGTATGTTCTTGATTTAGAATTTAGATGGACAAACTACTGGCCCAAACAGTTTTCATTGGCATTTTATTACAAAAATGTGAAACCTTACCCATAACTTAATACAAATCAATTGCAATAGATGTACATTTACCTTCTTTAAATTTTAAAGATCTAAGTACTGACCAAATATACCTGTTAGAAATTTGTTACGCAGTTGTCAACGATGTATGTCCAACTGATTTAGCCAATAGATCTCCTGGAAAGCTAAATCACGCTCGCTGGTTAACATTTTTAAACCATATATAGGGATTATATGTTGGAGCTGAAAATCCTTCACAGAGTTTAGGAACCCAACTTTTTCCCTTTTAAAGCGAGGGATGTTTGGAAGCTATTAAAATTCAGATTTTTTGGACAAAAAAATATTTAAAGTTTATAGAACCGGGCATTCAACGCAATGCTTATTTAGGGCATGCAGAAAACGTTCTTTTGGCTATGGTAACATATCCAAGAGAACAAATTGGGAAACTGGGATACTTAAAGCAAGAAAAATGGCATCAAAAGAAGATCAATTAAGTTTTAGAACTTTCAAAATACCAACAACTAACTTTGACGCAAATAAATACGGAGATGTTTATTGGGTGTAAAAACCGAACCACCGGCTTTTCGCAATACTTCAAAAAGAAAAATTCAAAACGCAATTCGGGTAAAAGTATTTGAGATCCCTAAATTTCCTTGCCACACACAAGCAGTGGAACGGAGCATTAAGCTTTAACTGAGGCTTCTTGGTCAGTAAGTGGTTCCGGTAGATGAGATGGCTTTATAAAAGCAAAAGTAAAGTCCCAAATTTTAATGCCAACATTTGAAACCAAGAAAAAATATAATTTTCAAGAATAAATAATAATTTTTAAGATCCCCATAATCATAGGTCCGGCATGGGGGTTGGAAATAGGGGGGGGGAAAATGGAGAACCTCGATAAGCAGTCCCTCCATGTAGTGGGGCTCTGGAATACTTTTTTTTAATTTTTTAAAAAAAAAGGGAAAAAAAATGTTTAGGGGTTTAAAGTGTAAAATAATGATTTTTTTTTAATTTTCCCCAAATTTTGGCGGACCCGTAAATAATTTTAAATTTCTTTAAGACTTTAATTTTGCTATGTGAAAATATATATATATATATATATATATATATATATATATATATATATATATTTTTATATATATATATATATATATATATATATTATATATATATATATATATATATATATATATAATTAAAATTTTTT
>JAHBCN010013055.1:0-25244 GCA_019359885.1 Listronotus oregonensis
CGTAGTCGTTTACGGCACACGGAATTGATTTGAATTGTAGGGGTATTGTAAGCTCGAAAAAAAGCCTTCGGGCTTTACAATTTTAGTTTAAATTTTTTTGCTCTGCTGACAGAATTTACCCCAAAATGAGTTCAAAATTAATTTAGCCAGAGAACGAAGTCCGGGTTTTTGTTGGTTTTATTATGGTCCCTATGAATGCCTTCCTTCTCGAAAAATTCGTCAATGTATTTTGTTTTCCTCGATGGTGGTACAGTCCAACCCAGTCGATGCCTCTGTTTTATTTTTATAAACTTGTCCATCATCGAGGTAAACAATCCCCCGGACAAAGTATCAATTGTTCAATTCGATACTGCCACTTCGAAAATCTCCAGAATCTTTACCCCTTTTCAACAGCCATAATCACTTTTATAACCCATGTCCCTACTAATGCCCGTTCTTGGTCGGTGTGGAAACAAATAGGGTGTTGGTTTATATCCTTCCCCATTTTTGACAAAGAACAAACATTAGCTTGTTATTCATTTTCATAGGTAAAACCGGATGGTACAGGCCGGTGGGGGTAAGATCCTACATTTAATAATGCCGTCTGTCTCGTTTAAATTCAGGTTCTTACAAGCCTCACCGACAAATACCTTCGGGTGCCCTATGGGAAATTTGCCATACTTGCAGACATAGGGGTTAAGCGAACACACACCCAAATACTTGATTTTCTCATCATTCGTTACTTTGTAATAGGTTTTACAATTACCCACGACCTCCGTAAAAGCTATCGCGCGGGTTTAAAGGTTCAAATTTACCAACTGATGACTGTTGACATAATTACCAATTTCCCCGTTTTCTTTCATCTCCCTTTCAAACGCCACTCGTACTTTTCAATCACTTCATACCCGAGCGATCTTAGTCTTTCGCTCTTAAAACGATCGCTTCATCCCGGTGATTCATAATGTCAATACGTCACCACTTAAAGCGTTATCACGATTAGGGGTAACAGGATGGACAGCCATGCCAAAAACAGCCGTGAAACTCAAAAATCTGGTTTGTTTGTTGACAATAGCCGTCCACCCTGTAACCCCCTAATACGACTTCGTTTTGTTTTGCGGAATGACTAATATCCACTCCTCTTACATTCTCCTGCCAAATAAGCCATTTAAGAGCCACCCTCGATTGATTATCAGCTAAACGATACCCGTTCTTGGGGATAATAGCAATGGTCTCTTCCTTTAAAAAGTTGCGCCTATAGATCTTATTACACGCGCCTGGAATAGTACAACTTTCAGAGAAAGGACAAACGCTTGACGTTTCTAACATGAGCTGACGAAACTTTAGGCAAGCGGTCTTCAGTATGTCTACGTCAGAAATACAGTAGCTAATCATAGCTAATCCATTGTCCGCTAAGGGAAAAACGAGCTCCTCGGACTCAAGGAAATTCCTCGCTACAACTGTCGAGGATCCAGAGGCCGATATTGAAATTGAGCTCCATTGGTCGACCCATGCTTTGAGGTGGGTCAGTGGTGCGTCCTCCTCTCGGAATGTGAACATAGGGAAGTATCTGTCGACGTCGGTGGTGCAGTAGGCCAAGGGTATGCTAGTGTGTTAATCTACAGGGCTCGGCATAAGTCAGTAACTACAGGATCATAGAATGGTTTGAATACAATAACCTTTTGGCAAATAAGCACAAATAAGAAAAATGCGATAATTTCACTTGTTGTTATTTCGGGATCATTTAACATATCAATAGCTTTCGGAGTTAAATATACAGCCAGATTTTCATCTATCTTAGGGGCCGGTGCCAACTCATCATATACCTTCTCTTTATAAAAGTACTGCTGCCATGCTCTTAGGGGGACAATCCCTCCTGATATGGAAGCGTCAATCAAAACTTGAATTGGGGATGACATAATGAGTTTCTGATTGAATTTGAAGGTGTGAGTTTAACAATCAGCCTCTCGATTTTTTCTAAAATACTTCTTACCAATATAATTATGATTGCTTTATAATGATAACATGCTTGATACTCATTTCATATGAAAGATGCTTAGTTTTATCTCGATAAATAGCTCCTATGGGTGGGAAGACGATTGAGGTTGAGGTTGAGGGTGTAGTCCTAGTTGTTGGAGCAATAGTGCCAGCTGTTGCGCGGCATTTACCGGAACTGCTGGTTGGGCCATTATTACTCCTGTGTCTACTCCCAGATTATTCAACAAATCTATGTCATCTTGTTTTAATGTGGATCCAGATATGGCTGTTGCCTTCTTTAATCTAACTTTTAATGCATTTCTAACTCTTTCTTCTGATACAGGTAGAGGAATTTTATGTTGAGTGACCTGTGCCAGAGTTGTTACAGAAGATGCAGATAATATCGAGTTAACACAGAAAACTAAACAGGGATAAAGGGCTACAGCCAGACTAGGTTCTCTAGGTAGGATGATTGTATAGAATGCAAGGTTCGCTTGAGGTGGAATATCTTCTGCTTGACATTGGATGTCTAATTTTTCTAGCAATTGTTTTTCTGTAGCTAGTATAGTTCTGACTTCCCCCAATACTTCTGGGATGAGATGTGCTTCAGTATCCGCATCTTTCGGCGCAGTTAATTGTAATACCTCAACAACGTTTACCGTTAAAACGCCAGACGGTTGGTCGTGCATTTCCCGATTTGCCGAATTTGGCGGACCCGGTGGTAATTTAATTCTTGCATGTAACGGTCGTATAACCGATAATTTACTAGGAGAACAATACGTAACAAACATTCCTTCCACATTGGTGTTTTCCGGTCCGGAGGAAAAACTCGACGATGGTTCTTGGCGTTTTACCTGTACCAATAATATCGATCCTAGTAGCGGTAATATTTACAAATCGACGCCCTGGTCTCATCTCGAACAAATTAAAAATGTTTGCGTAACCGGCCTCCATAATGCCGTCGACATTAAATTGAATTTTGACACGGGCGAGTGTAACTGTGGCGAATATAATTTGGAATTTGCCTACGGTAAATGTATTACGTGTTTGGAGGGCCAATTTAAAAATTTTAGCGACTACTCCTACAGATACAATGTACCCTTGGACTGTGACGATTACACGGCAGAATTGGAACCCGGAAAAATTTACACAAACATGCCCTGTGCCTCACCCGCATATAATTGCATAAACATGCCCCTGGATTATTCTTTTGGTAAACCAATCCAGCTTTACTGGCAGAGAATTGCCATGAATAAAGAACCAACGTAATGGATTTCCTCCTAACGGTTAATTTAACTCATAATTGTACTCGTTTTATGGTAAAAAATATGTGCGGCATTTTTTACCATAGAACTAAAAAATCAAATTTTTAAAGTTGGACTAGAACGTTACTCGTAATAATTATTTGCGTGCGTGTTATCTTAAAAATCAAATTTTCCCCAAATATATTTTTACAAGTTACAAATGAACCTTGAAAATTTTAGAGTTTAATCAAAATTTTCAGAATCAAAACTCAATTGTGACTTGTAAAAAATATCATTGGGGGTGAAAATCGAAATGTATATCGATAGCTTTTCATAGTTTTCTAAACGGTAAATAAATGGTGGTTTTTGAAAAAATTAACGAAAAATTCCCAAATTTACAGATTTACTTCAACATTTCTCAACATTTACAATTTTACACCGTAGTCATTTCCTCTTCGTCTCCAATCGTCAGAGTAGAAATTTTCATGGACGGATGAATCAAACCATCCAGTAAAAGCACGACATCGCCAATTGGGATATTTTTACCAAAAGTTTCCACCATACGGTGTCGGTAAATATTGATACCGCCTCGCAAGCTGCTATAACTGCAAGTCATACCCCGTTTGAATATTTCGGTAACCCTTTCATTCCAGCCAAACAATTCGGGTGGCGTTTGAGTTTCCTTGACAAAATTACAGTAGGCATTCATATGTTCGCTGGCCAAAGACAACAGTCCGAGCATACAATTGTCACGTAAATAATCAAACGATTTGCTGATGGGTAACCCTTTGATAAAGGTAATCAACTCTTGCAGGATAAACCAAGTAATGGCCATCTCCTTGGCATCTGTATAGGTTAGTTGGTGAATCGTAGTCTTGGACAGGGCCTTTTGAATTCGAACAATGTAGACTCTACATTCCTTGGACTGCAAACTCAAGTTCCAAAACACCAACCGGGAAGGTGCAATTTCCTTGGCACAAGTCCACACCAACGATTGCAAAGACCAAAAAAATTGCATGTTAACGCCGGGGCCAAACGGTGACGGTGGTTGACGAAATCGCTTCTTTTTTTCGTCTGGAGTCCCGGGAATTAAAAAATCTCGCAGGAGCCACTTGGCTTTTTCGATTGTTGTACAACGACCCATTGTTTTTGGGATAGATTGAGATTATACTAAGTACTTGCGGGCCGAGGGTTCCGTTTTATAGTTGGATTTAATCACCACTTGACTGATTAGAAAAACAGTATATTTATTATATACAGGCAACTTTGCCGTAGTAGGCACGTTCTAGCGACATTAACTCATTAGTTTTTTTGTGTTTTGCCTTGTGCTAAAAAACGCTTTACCCTTTAAACCGATTACCCTTCAAACCGATTCAATTCAATCGACAAAAAAATTAGTACCAAACTTTTCGTTATTCCAAGTCGAACTTTTTTAGGGTTTTCCAGTCTTTATTGTTTGTGCAAAATTTTAACTGCGTTTTTTTGTTGCAGTGAATTCTGCTCAACACGTTAAAGAGTTATCGATACTTTAATCGATACTATTTTTTTACACAAGTCCCTAGACAGAGTTACTTGTACGGGAGAACCTTTCTTGGATCACAACTCTTTAAAAAAATTATTAAAGAGTTGTGATCCAAGAAAGGGTTCCCCCGTACAAGTAACGTGTGTCGGAAAAAATCAATTGTATTCAAACAGGTGGAAAATTTTCCACGAATTTGAATACAACCGTTTTTGTTTGACAAAAGTCCCTAACCAGAGTTATACGTACGGAAAAAACCCCTTTCTTGGATCGCAACTCTTTAAAAAATCATTAAAGCGTTGTGATCCAAGAAAGGTTCCCCCGTACAAGTAACGTGTGTCAAAAAACTGTTTTTGTTTGACACAAGTCCCTAACCAAAATTATATGTACGGGAAAAAAAACCTCCTTTCTTGGAT
This sequence comes from Listronotus oregonensis, assembly GCA_019359885.1. NCBI lineage: Eukaryota > Metazoa > Arthropoda > Insecta > Coleoptera > Curculionidae > Listronotus > Listronotus oregonensis. The sequence goes on from JAHBCN010013055.1 coordinate 5,133, forward strand.
CGCAACTCTTTAAAAAAATCATTAAAGAGTTGTGATCCAAAAAAGGTTCCCCCGTACGAGTAACGCGTGTCAAAAAACTGTTTTTGTTTGACACAAGTCCCTAACCAGAATTATACGTACGGGAAAAAACCCCTTTCTTGGATCGCAACTCTTTAAAAAAATCATTAAAGAGTTGTGATCCAAAAAAGGGTTCCCCCGTACGAGTAATGTGTGTCAAAAAAAATCAGTTGTATTCAAACAGTTGGAAAATTTTCCAAGGGTTTGAATACAATTAATTTTTTGTGACACAAGTCCCTATGTACCTGAAAAATGAAAAAAATGAACATAAATAAGATACTACAATTTTAAAACGACGTTTTTTTATTTTCAAGATTAAATATTTACAAATACAAATTCCTAAAGTTATAATACAATGACTACATAAGTTTTTCGATTGCATCGACGGCCGCTTCGGAAAATTGGAAACCTTTGTCCATCAAATTGATAAAGGATTCTGGAAGATTTGCCAGTGCTGCCACCATTCGGAGTATTCCAGCTGTATCTTCCACTGGTAAATTTTGATTTAACATAAAATAAGTGAGTGCCACGGCCGGTAGCTTTACATTTTCCTGTTGGTCGAAAAGGCCATCGACAAAAATGGGTAAAAGCATCTCACAGACGGCATCGTTCGTTTCTTGAAGCTGGACAAAACGGACCAATATGTTTCCCAACAATTTGTGGTTTTTCAATTCTTCAGAGGAAACTGGAGGATGATTCATTGTCGTTAAAATTCTGTCAAAGTTTTTCATTTTCCTTCCAAGATGAAAACTCCACATTAACGCAAACAATTCTTTGAGTACTTGTTCTGGTTGCAGCCTATGTGATCTTTTTGGCTGCAACCGAAAGAGATTTTTCTTAACTCTTACCTTGAACTTGTTAAATTCGATATTGAGATTTTCATCTGGCACCGTACTGGTGGTAAAGTAGATGTTCGATGTCCCCTCTGTACATTTTTTGGACAGCACCAAGGCGTGTTCTGTGCGATTTCCAATTCCAGTTATAGCACGGAAGAGGACGTCTTCATCGTTATCAACCTCCATTATTGGCACGAGTGGTGTTTCTCGGGAAATTCGTTCGGCGGTCGATGGTGATATTTCCAACGAAAGGGCAATCGGTTCGTTTCATTGTCGGCGGTCGACGGTGATATTTCCAACGAAGAGGGCAATCGGTTCGGTTCATTGTCGGCGGTCGACGGTGATATTTCCAACGAAGAGGGTAATCGGTTCGTTTCTTTGTGTGATTTAGAACCCCTTGTCGATTTCGGCACTTTTCCATTCGAACGTGCATGTCGAACTTTCTTGAAGGGCACTTCCGCCGCCGGCACTGGCAACCTTCTTTTGTTTGTAATCAAAAACTCGTTCAAGTCTTCAAGTTCTGATATTTCTCCCGGGACATCATTTTGACCTCTAGATGTGATCGGTTCCGGTGTTTTTGGTGGTCCATTTATTTTGAGAACGTCCTCGTCCATAAGACCGATAAGATCCTCGAACTGTTCAAAAGCCATTTTTAACGAATTAACTTTGACACTTTAACTGTTTTTAAAAAAACTAACTTGATACTGCTTCGGACAACGTCAGAAGAATAAATAAATGTATAGCGTTTCATTTCTGTATTTATACACAAACAAAATGTGACGCGTCAGCGATTAAACCTTATCGCACAAATTGTTTATTCTATAAACGGTTTGCTTTAATTATACAAGTGTATAAATAACCCGTATAAAATTTCCATAAACGTCCGTTTGTGACAGGAAAAAAATGTCAGTTTTTTATAGCATTGAAGGTATTATTGCGAGTGGAAAATCGACCGTTCTTAAGAATTTAAAAAAGAACTGGAACATTGAATATGAACCTGTCGAAATTTGGCAATCGTACAAGGGCATTAATTGGCTCGATTTAATGTATCGTGAACCTGCGACCCACAGAATAAATTTTCAAATTCTCGCTCTATCCACCTTTATGCAACGGTTTGTGCTTGACAAAACGAAAAGGCCCACATTAATGGAGCGTTCCCCTTTAAGCGTGGGAATATTCCTCGAACAGGCATGGAATAATGGTTTTCTCACATCCGCACAATACATTGCAATGTCCACTTTGACAAAAACATTGGAAACGTTAACGCCACTCAAAGGGTTCATTTACCTACGAACTACGCCCAAAGTGGCTTATCGAAGATTAAGAAAACGTGCACGTCCAGAAGAAAGCGGCGTAACAGTATCTTCTTTGAAACAACTTTTTAAATTACACGATACCTGTTTCCTAGATCGATCAGACGTATTTATTTTTGATGGCGATTTGGACCTAGATCAACGCGATCAAGAATTTGCACGACTCGAACGGTGGTTTGGATCAGAGACACAATAGAATCCCTAAAGCGGACAATGTTCTCTACTAGAAAAATGTTAAAGTTACATCCACTAGTACTTTTTTTCCAACTTTAACTCGTCACGAATATTACTAGTGTAAATTAGACACAATAAAAGTTACTAGTACTTTTTTTTCCAACTTTAACTCGTCACGAATATTACTAGTGTAAATTAGACAAAATAAATTTTACTAGGCCTTTTGCTCAATTTTAATCTAGGGGAAATGCTACTGTTGGAAGAGTTTTTCAATGATAAATTACTAGTACTTTCAATCGTCACGAATTTACTTGAAATTAGCAAATAAGTTATAGCTTTGTCAATTATCGAAATTTTACTAGTGTAAATTAGTCAAAGTAAAAGTTACTAGGCCTTTTGCTCAATTTTAATCTAGGGGAAATGCTACTGTTGGAAGAGTTTTTCAATGATAAATTTTACTTGGATTTTAGAAATATATCCGTACCGTTTAAATGGACTTTTGGCGAGTATTACAATAACGATACTGTTTGAAGCCGTTTAATTTGGACACCCGATCCTCGGCCCATAAAATTTAAACTTTATCGAGGTGAAAGAGCTTGAACCGGCAGGGGAAGTATAAATGAAAAATTGACCGACGAATGTTTTTTACTAAATTCCTACGGAAGCGCCGGCAAACTTTTTCGATTTCCGGATTTTCTCAGGGAATCGAAAAAGTTACCGAATGTTCAAATTGGAACGACTTCACAAGTACTATTTAGAGGGGGTTTTGATATGGCCAAATTTTCAACATACGATCCCAAGATTAAAGTTGGAAAAAAATTATCAAATTTAAAAGAGTTTCGGTTTTACTTGCGGATTTTTACTAATCGACCATTGTATAAAAATGCCATCTTTGTTATTAACAAATGACTTTCGCGAATTTTTTTTCATCCACAAGGTTGGAACGATGCAAAATAGGTAAAATTAATTGAAGGTTGAAAAGACCACGGAAACCATTTGCATTATAATATCAAAATGTCATCTTTGTTATTAACAAATGACTTTGCGCGATTTTTTTTCATCCACAAGGTTGGAGCGATGTAAAATAGGTAAAATTAATTAAAGGTTGAAAAGACCACGAAACCATTTGTATTAGAATATAAAATGCCATCTTTATTATTAACAAATGACTTTGCGCGAATTTTTTTTCATCCACAAGGTTGGAGCAATGTAAAATAGGTAAAATTAATTGAAGGTTGAAAAGACCACGAAACCATTTGCATTATAATATAAAATGTCATCTTTGTTATTAACAAATGACTTTGCGCGAATTTTTTTTCATCCACAAGGTTGGAGCGATGTAAAATAGGTAAAATTAATTAAAGGTCGAAAAGACCACGAAACCATTTGCATTATAATACAAAATGTCATCTTTGTTATTAACAAATGACTTTGTGTATCGTTTTATAGACGCACAAGGTTGGAGCGATGCAAAATAGTTAAAATTAATTGAAGGTCGAAAAGACCAGGAAACCATTTGCATTATAAAGCAAAATGTCATCTTTGTTATTAACAAATGACTTTGTGTATCGTTTTATCGACGCACAAGGAAGAAAAGAATCGTATAAATATGCCGAACAATTCGTTGTATACTTAGTTCTGATTAAACAGTCGTCAGATATCAAGCAATAAGAAAAATGAACGGAAAAGTGTCCGATCCTCAGCGAACATATATCGAATATGTAAAAAAAATGATTAAACGTAAACAGGAACTTCAACACGCTTCCCAACAACGTAAACAAGAACTTCAACGTAAACAAGAACTTCAACGTGGACCAGTGCCCCAAGGAACGTCTGGAAACACCCAAACGAAGATTAATTTACCCAAACTCATAAGGATTGAAGTAGTGCCCCAACAACGTGGACCAGTGCACCAACAACATTTAGCGTCTGGACCAAATGGAAAAAACGAGACAAACATACCGAAACTTGTAAAGGAACCAGTGCCCCAGCAACATGAACCAGCGCCACAACAACATGGACCAGTGCCCCAGCAACATGAACCAGTGTCCCAGCAACATGAACCAGTGTCCCAGCAACATGAACCAGTGTCCCAGCAACATTTAGTGTCCCCAGCAACATTTAGTGTCTCAGCAACATGTGCCACAACAACATGGACCGGCGTCAGAACATTTTCAGCAACATAAACCAGATGGGCCAAATGAAAAAAACCCAACAAATTTACCCACAGTTACAAGGATTGAAAAAGGACCATTGGAAGATCCAAGAGATAAGAGAGGTTACTGTGAGTAGCTATGACATAATTTTGTGGAAAATCGAAGGACCGAAATCGTACAAAATCAAATTTTGTTCCATATTTAGAAACCTGTATGAAATGACAAGATTACACATACCCTACTTTCGTAATAGTTTCTTCAAATATTATCGGTTTAATGGGCAAGAAAACGAATTACAATCTCTTCTGACAAATTTGAACTTTAAATATGTATCGGTGGGCGAGGTTCCGTTTAGATGTACATGTGAAGATTCCCAGGGCAAGCAACATCTGCACGCATTTTTATACCGTCAAGCCAACGAAGCACCATTAGTCAATATGATAACGGACTATTTGGATGTAAACATTAACTGTGACGTGGTGTGGGTGGAGACCCTACTGTATATGATTACGATTGGAAACAGCAAAAAATTTCATCGAAAAATTCAAACCCTTCCATATATGATTCATCATAATATTGTAAAGCGGATGATAAGAGATTTTTTGCTGCTACTTTTTTCCGAGTAGTAAAATAGTCTTATATGTATCTATGTATCTATGTATGTTAAAATTATAACCTCTAATAAATAAATCTGATCTAACCAAACTTAATTTATTGTTCTTTTTCATTAGAATTGCTCAGGTATTATTAAAACGAAAATTGTCAAGTGGACGAATGACTACATGTTTCAAAACTAGCTATATGTTGTATAACTTGCAAAAAAAAATAAACTCTCCATTTAACCGCTGGACAATTTTTAGTTTTAAAACCCAAGGAAAAATCGTAAAATTCTAACGTTGGACATTAAGAGTTTTCAACCCGTTTTGGTTTTACTTTGTTGGTTTTTATCAAAGCCATTTTTTTTCGTACGACTTTAGAAAAACCCTCCGAGACAAGTGAAAAGAGTTATAAACTATATCGTTTGACACCAACAGAAGAAAAATCATAACGAGTTGAAAAATCGACAGAAAAACTATTTCGCTTGTCTAAAGAACCAAGTGTATTTCTTTTCAATTTCTTTAACCTAGTAACATGAAACACTTTAATGTGTTAAAGTTCTATTTCTTTTTAAACTATTTCGCTTGTCTAAAGAACCAAGTGTATTTCTTTTCAATTTCTTTAACCTAGTAACATGAAACACTTTAATGTGTTAAAGTTGTATTTCTTTTTAAACTATTTCGCTTGTCTAAAGAACCAAGTGTATTTCTTTTCAATTTCTTTAACCTAGTAACATGAAACACTTTGATGTGTTAAATTGTATTTCTATCTAAACTATTTCGCTTGTCTAAAGAACCAAGTGTATTTCTTTTCAATTTCTTTCATAGTAACATAAAACACTTTTATGTGTTAAAGTTGTATTTCTGTCTAATCTATAGGGAGCTGTGGGTTTTTATTTTCCCATTTTTTTGGGTCTAATAACATTAAAGAAAATGCATTTTACAAGACAACCGTTTTATTGCATAGAAAAATGGTGTACAAAATATACTATATCTAAATATTGATGTACAAAATATACTATATCTAAAAATTATAGGTATAAACGTATTCATCACTCGGTGACGGTGCTGCTGGCCTCTTCTTCTTCGACGATTGTCATGATGCAAATTTTCGTATTGGACTTTATTAACTGATCGATAAAAGTTGCCATGTCATTGTGTTCAAATCTGCCAAATTTTTTATAGAAGTGACGCTGTGAAAATTTAATTTGGATAAAATGGTTTTAAACGCGACATTGAACAATTCAGAGCGTAAAGATAGATGTTGTTAACCCTAACGCACCGGAAGCAAAGTAGATAAGCAAAATCACACAAATTCCTACAAAAAGAACAACACTGGACTTGTAAACAATTCAATTTTTGGACTAGATTCCGTTGGAAAGAAAAGATACAAACAATGCAAGTCGTTTAACATTTATTTTTTTTGGTCAAGCTTTAAACTGGATAGCGCACATAAGGGATTTACAATAGGGTGGAAAAATAATCCAGGTTCCGTTACTTAAAAATCAAACATGTTATTTTCTTCAACTGTTGGAATATGCAAATTTTTCCTCCAGACCGGTGTTTGGGTTTCTTGTTTTTTTTCAAGTTAACCGTGAGGTGTTGCTGGCATTGTAGACACAATACTTCCAGGTAATTTGTCATCGTTTCGGGTTTTTTCTCCCGTTCCCAGTGCTTTTATTGACCTTTTTCTCGTTAACGTCTTAAGGTTTGTTCCAACAACGCCAGAAACCGTTCGGTGACGATTTTTTGATGTGTTGGAACAAACCTTTAATATAACTTAAACAATTTAACAATGGTAGAATGTCTTCTTGCAAAATAGACAATGTGAATTAATGATAACCCATTCGCTTTATTGTAAAAACATATATCCGAAAGCTTGGCCGCTTTCGTCAATGTGTATGCAACAACCCCAATTGGTGTTTGGCATAAGGCGTTCGATTTTCGAGGCACTACTTGCACGCAACGATGGTCTGCGGATTCTCGTAAGGATTTTTCTCGAATCTTTAGCTTTAAATACGGAACAGGGAAACTTAAAGTTCTTTGAATTTCTAACCCATTGTGCCCATATTGGTAAATCGACACGTGGTCGTTCATCCTCGTTACTCGTACCACCAACTTCAAAAAATATAGGCAGATTAATTGGCTTACCGTCGAGTTCAACAGTGGCTTGTCTGGTCTGCGAGGGCCGACTCAAGTAAATAACAGAGCCATCGGTTTGATTGATTAAGAAACTTTTGCTAGAGCCACCGTTTTGGGATGCGTTTACAGCAGCCATCTAGAGTTTCACCCAGATCGACAATAACGTTTTCAAAAAGTTGATGTATCGATGTAAAGGCGGACGGTCGCACTTTTAGCAAAACACGTTCGTACCAAGCTGTTATGTAGAGATTGACATACAAAACGAGCGTGTGTGATTTTCGATCTAAGGTCTCTGGTTTTTCGTCGCCGCCGCCGTTGTAGTTTTCTTTCACCAAACTGTTGTTTATAAAAATGTCAAATTCGTCGCAATCGATCGAGTTTATATAGCGAACAAGTTTCTCCAACTCGGACGTCACAGTTAATGTAATTTCATCCTGAACGGGGTCGTAGAATAGGCCATTGCAGTTTGCGTCCCCCAGCAATATGCTTTTAACCTTATGATTAAGATAAAAATGATTGGCTATACTCTGAACAATCGAATCGGTACACATACATGAGAGAATTTTTCGAATGGATAAATCGCGATTATTAACATTTGAACGAACAATGATTTTTGGTATTTCGAAATCCATTTTTGGGTCGAAGCTTAATAAATTGAATAGTGGAAAACGCACACACACAACACACACACAACAACACACATAGATAATGTGACAATCAAACCAATTGTAATTCTATACAATAATAGGTGCCAAAGTCTTGTTGATGAGAAATTGTGAGTTACGAATTTTTATCACCGCTAGATCTTTCGACGGCAATTTCTTCCTGTCGAGTTTTTGATTACTCTCCAATCGTACAGAGTCGGCATAATAAATTTTACGATTTAGAAATTTCGCATAATCCTGGCTTTCGGTCCCGATCACCGCTTCTTCTTTTCCATAGATGAGCGTAACGGTTTTTGCTCCTTGTTTATGCATCGTGATCTTGTATCCATTTTCCAGTGATAAGAGATAAATTTCCTTATCGTCGTTGCCAACAGAACGAGAAAATACTTTGTAATCCTCCAAATTGGTAAAGGGTACTGGCAAATTAAACCGTTTATTTTCGTCCAAATAGACCATCGTTTTCGGATAATAACCGGCCATACGTGTTCCGCATACCCAGTTTGTGTAAATCAGACCCGATTTACGTTGCATGCTCAGTAGATGTGGAATTATTTCGAAAGCGTCGAGATTAGACAACGGTTCATTATACTGCCACAAGCTTTGATATTTGTACTGGTTCTCGGTACGCCGAGAGCATAAATACTCGGGAAACTTCTTGTCTGGATTGGCCAGGATCAGGGGACCCCACGGATCCTCATTGCCTTTGAAGTTGTTTGTTTCTATTTCTAGGCCGACTTGACCACGTATAAAAAAGGAATGGTCCACATCATCCGTGTCAACTTTCAACAGTTCACAGTCGACATCGATTCCTTTAAGGGTGGGATTTAGACATTTTACTATATAACTGGCCCAAAGCCAACCTTTCGGTACAAGTGACCGTAATAATAAACTTAATTCTCGTAGTTTACTTGTACTGGCAAACAGTTTCAATAAACGATAAGACGTGATAAAGAATTTATAAAGTTGCTCGTTTGTCGGTGGTGATGCCTGCTGTTTCAGGGCCTCGACACCTTTGACCACTCTAACAATTAAATTGGGATCTTTCGTATTGCGCCACAAGGCCGTCAACACTTCCCAGTGTAAATCGGCACATTTTGTCGTAGTTATCCAGGTGGAAAATAACCGATCGTCGATATATGCCGACGTCGGTAACCAAGCGCTGGTAATTTTTAACAAGTGAAATTTCGGTCGCAGGAGCCACAGACAAAACAGAAAACAAAACGTGACCACTAACCAAATCGATAATAGCGTAAGCCCCATGGAATACACCTTAAACACGGAACGGGAAATACAATGGGTTCTGCGACTTTGCGAACCGGAATGGCACAAGTTATTTGCGACATTTACATGGACCTCGAAAAGCAGTTATACACAATACAAATTTGAAAGTGGTTGGATTGAACGATTTGGATTCGATTATGATCTGGAACATGAAAATAAGACAAATGAGAATAAGACACACGGGACTCTACAAGAGAAAAATTTTCATTCGTTCGAAGGAGCTCGTTTGATTCATCTTTTCAAACGTTCCGTCGGCACAAAGGTTCCACGTTTACTGTTCAACGGCCGAAAGGACTGGACCACTAATGTAAAGTTTCCCATTCTCATGATTTTGAAAAGTGCTCAAGAAACAACGAACGTGCCGACACTGGATAAGGAAATTTTTACCTTTGGTCCCAGTTTCAGCAAGCTACGTGACGTACCCATCGACAGTATGACGTTTCTCCGATTCCGATTTAGTCGGGGAAATTGGCGATTCAGTTTAACGAAAATGCTCTTTCAGGGCGAACCCTATTTTTCCTTCGAGGCGGAAAACGAACAATGGTTGGAAAATGAAAAATCTACTCAGGATTTGTCAACTTTTTTTGCGACAATAGATCCCCTATACGACGTGGTAAAATTTTTGGATTTCGGACCCCTATACGCACCTCGTGTAGCACCAAAGCCATTTTCTCTGACACCGGTCGACCATGACGAGGTGAAAATTAAATACGACGGTATTTGTAAACTGATTACGGTCTATAAGAATTCAATCAATGCCGAATTGCACGTTGAACAGTTTGAACATTTCGTACTACAATTGGAAATGGTGACGTGTGCCCAAAAAACCAAACACATTTTGACTGAACTGTGTTGCGTGCGAAATTTCAGTACCGCCACAAATTTGCTATATGGCACGGTAAACATGCTACCTGGCAACGGGCCCGAAACTCTAACCATTTCCATTCGAGACAGTAATTTTTGGTTGAAAAAATTTCCCGATAAAATCGGACAAGTATACGTTAGTAAACCCGTTGCGAAAACGAGTAACGCTCGACCGATTTTAGGAATGCCCGTGGACGGTTTACTTGCCATAGGCACTACGCATTATCAAAAAATTAAAAAGTATCAAACGATAGAACTGTTGCACAAGGATGGGGAATTGTTTGCGTTAGAACGGCCGCTTGGTAAATTAAAGTTACGCATAAACAATGGCGATGCACGCATTTTACCCAATGGAATATTGGAATTTGCTGTCATGGACACCTACAAGCATATAAAATTTATTCGTCTGCGTACGGATAAATTTGAACCCGATAACTATGTTAAAGTTGTAGAGCACTTGAAATTAAAAATTGAAGACCTGGTTTAAAGAGGTCACAATGTAATAGTTGTTTATAGTGTAAAATATATGGTATTTTTTTTCAAACGTCATTTTAGACATGTACAGTTTTACTACTAGGAGTTGGACGTGTACAGTTTTTTTACACGTAACAAAGTATGTAGTAAAATAAAACACGTAAAGTGTAAAGGTATTTTTTTCAATCATCGTTTTATTAATGTACAGTTTTTTACATGTAACAAAGTATTTTTTGTGACATTGTCATCTTTGTTGAAACTCTAAATCTAGTAAAATAAAACACGTAAAGTGTGGTATTTTTTTCAACCCATATACGGTTTTACTACTAGTAGCTAGAGACGTACAGGTTTTTTACATGTAACAAAGTATAATGACCATGTCATCTTTGTATAAACTCTAATATAGTAAAATAAAACACGTAAAGTATAAATATGTGGTATTTTTTCAATCATCGTTTGATTAATGTACACAGTTTGACTATTAGGAACTAGAAATATCATTTTAAACGTATACAGTTTTTTTTAATTTTTAAAGGTCTTTCATTATAGACGTATGACATACACTGGTCGCAGAGACACCATCCATTTGAATTCTCTTCCTTGAAATCTAAAATTTTTTCGTCGCCCTTTGCATTTTTGATGAAAAAATTCCGTACGGTTAAAAACAAAACTTTATTATCGTACACGCACAAAGAACATATTGCTTTGTCACCTCGCGCTTTTACTTTCGTTGCCTGTCCATTGACTATTACACGTTTATTTTCGACGGGTAGGGTTTTCAGTTCGGATGCCAGTTTATAAAAATTTTCGGGGTTACATTTTATCCATCCTTCGTTAGATCGTTGATAGAAACATTTGATTGGCTGAGACGATACGGCCATCAGTTGCTCGAAAACGATGTCTTTTGGTAAGGTGTAAAAATTTGGATTCGATCCGTCCAAATTGCAACTGCTTAGTAAATTCCATCGATTTTTATGGAAAATAATTTCGTAAAAGCCCTCCGTCTTGATGTGACTGCGAAACTCTTCCATAAATTTATTAAAACCATTTGAAAAGTATTGCTGAAGCGGCTTCTCATAAATATGTGCCACGGTAAATTTGTTGCTTTGTAACGTGACGTAGTACTGAAAACCGCTTTCGCCTGCCATTACAATCAGTCGATTTTGATTTTCGAAAACTGCAAACGAATTGAAAACCCTCACGTCGGCTCCACCATTTATTTTGTTATTGAGTCTGAACATGTTTAAAAAATGCAAATCGATTCCGTGAACATTTGCAAAGGATCCGTCAACGTGTCGAGGTGGTAAAAATATTTCACCAAATTCGGTCGCTGTTCCGCAATCGAAAATGCCCAGTCTCTGTACATATTTTTCTGAAAATGAGTCCTCTTCAGCAGTTCTATGGCATAGAAATCGGTTCGGCTCATGTGGGTTTTTTCATCGTCGTGGTAACCGTCATGAAGTAATTGAAAAGAATTAGTCAAATATAAATTTGGATGTTTATTATCTGCCGCTGTCAACTTGCTGAAAAACTTTGAACCTTCGTCGACGCTTTCGTCGTCATTATTCTCGTTGCAATAAGCGTAGTTCTTTACAATGTCCTTTACCGCATTCGGAAAGTCTATTTCGTCACAAGCATTCACAATAATCCGAGTTTTTCCCTTGGTCGCTTTTCTTTTCGAGATCAAATGGATATGATGAACAAAAACGGCATTACTAACAACTTGAACAGAGTCGTAGGGCCCATTGTAAAGGGCTATGTAAACATCGGCACTGTCGTCGAGGATTGTAATTTTTTTCCCATTACATGTGGCCAAAGGTGGAAAAAAATCGTCGCTCGATTGACCTGATGATAACCAATCGAGTATGGTGACACACGAACGCTTCGATGGAATTAGACTTTTATGATTCGATTACAAAGCGTCGTTGCTCGACTAAGCGACGATTCGTCGATATTAATTAATATCAAACCCTTTTGTACGTGAAATGTGGTATCTGATAATATTGCGGCCCAAAAACGTAATTTTTCCAATTTCCACCGATTGTGCACACTGGAAACGTCGGGCACACTGGGACTAGCATCGGAGGTACTAGCATCGGAGGTACTAGCATCGGAGGACTAGCATCGGAGGGACTAGCATCGGAAATTGTTATGTTTAGATTACGACAGCAAAAGGCATGGGCATATTCACGATTGACCATTTCGGTTAACGTGACATCTTTCCACAAAATGTATTCGACCCCAATGTCCGATTTCTCGATGAGGGCATTTTTTTCCGGACATTGTTCCGGACACAACAGACAAATTTGACAAATTTCCTGACGGTCCGTAAAAGCGTCGACCATAAAATGCGTTTCGACATTGGTATACGGTGCGAGAATTAGAAGCTCTCGAAATCCAAAAGTCGTGATGCTCGTACATTTTCACTCGTAGCACATTCGATGTGTGTGTCAAGCGAACTTTTAAAATAACTGTTTATTGGTAAACTGCACGATTTGCACACATCACCAGTTATTGTATGCGTCACATTAATAAGATTTGATCCACAAATGGCGTCGAAATCGATATCGACAAAATCGTCTCCAATGGAGGTGGAGATGGCGTTAGAATTAGAACACATATTAACTTTAGTACAGGAAGCTGTTAAACTTGAGAATGGCGGCCTCTATGCGGATTCCGCACTTAAATGGCGCGAAGCTGCCAGCGTACTAGTGTCATACGCAAGTGCAAATATAGATCCTAACGATACGGCAATTAATACGCAGGTAAAAGCGCTTATCGGTTGGTTAGTATCGCGAGCGATACAAAACAATAGCTTAAAGCAATTGGCTCCGAACTATTTGTCCTTGCGGAGTTACAAAGATTACATCGACAAGGTCATCAGCGATATAACGGCCGCAAATGAGGGTGCAAAAGACAAACAGGAAGAATCGTTTACGGTACGGGAGCCGAATACAATAAACGCTCCCAGTTTATGGGAACTACAAGGTCAGGACAAGGTTCGCGATTTAATCGCCAGCTTGTTTGCGGCAAATAAAACTTTCAATATTATGATGTTCGGACCGCCCGGAACTGGAAAAACATTTATGGCCGCGTCCATTGCCAAATCGTACAATTTATTATTTATCGAAGTCAATAGTGCCAATTTAATGTCGTCCTATGTGGGCGGTACGGAAAAAAATATTAAAAACTTGTTTGATTTTGCGCGAAAAAGTGTAAAACCGGATCGTTCGGTCCTTATCTTTTTCGACGAGGCCGAAGCGATTCTTTCTGAGCGTACAAATTCGCCCATTGCAACGAACCCAGTTACGCAATTTATGATTGAAATGGAAAAAGACATCAACGACGAAGTTTACTTTTCTTTACGACTAATTTGTTGAGCCGCATAGAGCCGGCCATAAAGCGACGTTGCTACGGCCTGTTTCTCGGTTATCCGGAAAATGATAATGTCAAAGCTGCACTCTATCGTGCCAATTTATCTCGTTTCCAACACGCCGTAAGCGATCAAACAATAGAAAACCTGGCAAAAGACCCAAAACTTCTTTCGCCCAGTGCTATTGCGGATATAGTTAAAATGGCCTTTACCATAGCCAATCAAATTAGCGTACACGATAAATTTAGAGAATTAGAACCGCACGTGTACGCAAAAGATCCACTGGGTCCGTTTACATTTTCCGACGTTTCTCGACGCGAAGGTCGACCTATTACGAAACGCAATTTAAAAATAGTACCGATAACCGATAAAGATTTACTACTTGCTTTTAAAAGGACTCCGGCTCCGTTAGATGCAGCCGAACTGGAACGCTTTAAGGAAGATTCAAAAGAATTGCTACAACTTGATGATGGTTCTTCGGGAAGCGTTCCCAGCTAAACTTTTTTTCTTTGTCATTTACAAACAAGAGAAAAGTTATGTAAAAACTTAATTGTACTTTTTTCCGACCAGCCCTTTTTTTTCACCCACATGGAAACTTTTTGGCGGAGGTAAAATGATTTACATCCGTAAATGGATCGTGAAATAGTAACAAGATTATATCTTTACTATAATCCCTTCTCGGATTAATGTTACCAATTGGAAAAAAAACACAGATTGGAATAAATAAGCGTGTGAAAATTTACACGTTTAAAGTATTTTGAAATTTTGTCGAGCAAAAGTTTGATTTTTTTACAAGCCATACATACATGCGGTAGTTGTCTTTTTAATTTTTATGAAAAGGCTGAGCGGATGAAAAAGCTCGAGAAAACTTTTAGAAAGTAAAGTTAAGATTGTTTAAACGTCCCCTTTATGATGTTCGAGAAAACTTTTAGTTTTTATGAAAAGGCTGAGCGGAAAGACATACGGTCTACACAAGTTTAAAGTTATGTAAATGTTTAAACGTCCCCTTTATGACGTTCGATAAAACTTTTAACAAGATCTGCGGTCCGGTTAAATTTCGTAGGTCCAAACATAAAATCGTGCAATTCATTGCCGAACAAATGTATTTGTATATTCGAATTATGCCAGGTGTGTTTTAATCTAAACAAATGATGTGCAAAACTATACGATTCCGCATCAATTGCAAGAATTGGTACGTCAGTTGTACCGTATCGGTTTTGTCGACGAGTAAAGGATCGAAACGTCTTAGTTCGGTTAGAGGTCCGTAGAGATCCAAAATGTTTTTGTAAATCACGGGAAAGGAATAACCCGAACTGACGCACGAATCGTTCACGTCAACGTAAGGGGAAAGTAAAATGATTCCTTTGGGTTTAAAGTCCACCGGAACGCCGATGGTGCTCGAGAGACGATTCTGCCAGACGGCACTTTTCGTCGCGAGCCAACTTTGAAGAATGTGAAAAGCACCGGCCGAGTCGCCCATCAGAAAAAGGGGATTTGTCTTTTCGTTGGGAAACGATAGACGCACCGACCAGTAAAAATTGCTCGATCGGCGTGGGAAATTTGTAACGCGGTGCCAAGCCATATCGTATCGAATAAATTTGACATTTTGTATAATTGGCTAGACGTGAAAGAAATTGGCCGGCCTCAATGTCACCGGCAACAAAGGCACCGCCGTGCATATACAAAATTAATCCGTTATTGTCGGTGCTGTCGTGTGGCTCGTACAAATAATAATTTTGGTGTTTGTAGACAAAACATTCCGGTAACGAAACCGTCATGGTGGTTTTCCCAAACTGATGGGTAATAATTTTAATGGCACTATAGAAAAAAGTTCGCAGTAATAGATTTGCTAATAACCATGCAAACACGATAATTACTACAAATGTCAACGTCACGGTCATCATTAAGGAAGTACTTATGGCAGATAGAATGGCCCAAATTCTTACCGAACCTCCGAACGGCGGCGATCGGTTATTATTATTTCAAACGCCGCGAAGGAAAATTTCAACAGTCCTAAAACGCAAAAATTAGTAGCCGAACTGACTGACAAGTTTGTTTCCAAAATTGGCAAGAGTACAGATTGTAACGACATTATCAAAGATATGCTCGAGAATCGGGGTCTTTCCAAAGATCTAACAAGGCGCGTGGTCAGTGCACTAAAACAAACGGGCATTAGACCGTCGAAAAATGTAATGTTTCAACTTAAAACTGTCAACGAAAATTACTTGTCGCAAACGCAGTTCGATAAAATGGTAGAGTATGCGGCAATCAGTCTTGACCAGAATACCGACAATAATTTTTGCTATTACTCGGCCATTTTTCTAATGTGCGCCTTTATCGGCAAACGTCTAAACGAAATCCTCTCGCTGAGCAAAAAACAACTGGAAATGTTCCGGGATAAAGGCCAAATTGCCATTTATATTCCAAAGACGGGACATGTGGGTCAAGTAAAATGGAACGGGCCGAGAGAGTTACTCGGACCGGTTGTTGTTCGAATGCTTCGCTGGCTTTTGTCACGAACTTTCGATCTCTACGATAAATTTACCAAACATTGGAAAAATGTTTTTGGCACACTACCACCGCGTGGCGTAAAATTTCATAGCTTACGGTACAAAAATGTCGGCAAAATACTTAAAACCACCGCTGATAAATCGGACGTAAAATATACGGATAACCAGAAAGGATTTTAGGGGAAAAAATACATTTACATCGTGACAAGTGTTTTTGGTACATTACGGTGAAGGTGTAAAATTTAACTCGGTACAAAAATGTCGGCAAAATACTTAAAGCCACCGCTGATAAATCGGACGGTGGTAAAATATACGGATAACCAGAATAGATTTTAGGGGAAAAAATACATTTACATCGTGACAAGTGTTTTTGGTACATTACGGTGTAAAATTTAACCCGGTAAAAAAATGTCGGCAAAATACTTAAAACCGCCGCTGATAAATCGGACGGTGGTAAAATATACGGATAACCAGAAGAGATTTTAGGGGAAAAAATACATTTACATTGTGACAAGTTTGAGAATCAAAAACGTTAGAAATAGGAGAGTGCTAATCGGTTCGGAATAAAGGCGAAAAAAGTTTTCAAACGTAATGTAAAATTTCGACCATTAGCATATACTTTTTTCCTACAAAATTCCAGTTTAAGATGGAAAAGTGTCGATCGAATAATATAAGAAATCGCAATGGTGGTAATTAACTGGACAAAGGTAAAAATGTTCCTCGAAAATGTTACACCCCAAAACCCCAAGGCTCCAAACTTTCGGGAATTGCACAAAATAGGAATTGATATTTGGGACTATGCGACAAAAATGGAAAACTTATCCAAAAAACCGGTAGGCCATCCGGGCGCGTTTATCGCCGTCGGTGATGCCGCCGAACAGGCTTTAACAATAAACGCGCTAACTTCGCTTGCGGAGCTTATGCACGAAATTTCCATTTATTTGGAAAAAAATGGAACCGATACGACAATAAATAGCCCAGAATTTGAGACTTTTTTAAGAAAACTCGAACTGATTAAAGTAAATCGGCCGGAAATTGCCGGGCCGTTATATGATCGTTTGGCAAATTTGTGGAAACAAATCGCCCTATCCTATGAAGATTTTACGCGATCGGCCACTACTATTGCCCAACAACAAGTTAAAATTAACGAGCTAACGAAGCAACAGAAAAGTTTAACTTCCAGCTTAAAACGATGTTATGATGAAATAAAAAGGTTAACGAAGCAAACCGAAGGCGTAACGGCCTTACTTAATGGTTTACAACAAACGAATCCTTGAACGTAAGTAAACTAGTCGAGCCGACACGAGTCCTGTTTTTTTACACATCATAAGATCGTAAGATGTTTGTGGCTGAATGCTATTTTAATTTTATTAATGTGCTTCGGCATCTTGTATTTGAGTATACCACCCGCCGTATGGTTGTATTACGATTTGAAAAACAGCACGACCTCCTATAAAAATAACGAGATGGACAATCTTTATCTTTACGGCGAATTACCCACTCTTACCGCGTTCGACGGTAAAACTTCCGTCGACAGTAACTCGTTACTCTATTATTTGGCAAAAAATCCAAAGGCAACTAATACGTGCTACGTGACGGAAATAATTAAAATGACTACGTTAGTAGCAAATCCAACGACCATTCCCCAATTGTCGTCCATCGTCTATGCTGCCATTCTGTCAAAACGTGTAAATTCGGCCAAAATAAGTTTGAAAGTTGTTAGAGATTACTTTCGACAAGTACCCTTGTACCGCGCTTGGACATTGACGATCTAATCGAACTTCATCGTTGGTCAACGTTGAAAATTAACGTCGACCAAAATGTATCACAACATCTGATCGATATGATGGGCGAGGCAGCGGTCCCACTTAATTACGATTTATACGCCCGACTCATCTATCGTCTGGTGCGTAACGTAAAGCCTTTCCCAACAATACCCGCTTCAATCGACTCATTGGAAAGTAACAAATTGGAACCGATTGCGCTGTCACCACGTCATGTGGTAGCAAAAACGACTGCAAACACTATCGCTTGGAACGATTTAGAATTTTATACGGGAACAAGTCACTTTACTTTCCCGGCATTAAGCGGGAAAATAATTTAAATTTAACGGACCCATAGTTAAAGTTCCGGGCGGGCCCTATTTCACGTACACAAGAACAAATATCTTTTAGCACATCTAAATAATGCTCTGGTTCTATATTGGGCCGGCGCTAAATTTCGCATGGCCGGAACAAGTCGAGAGCGTTGAAAAATCGGGTGAAATTAATAGACGATACACTAAACGTAAATGTCGAAAATGGCATTGCGGCAAAAATTAATTACATGTTTGAATCGCAAATAGCCACCATTTCCGTTAGCGAATGGATTCCCTATAAAATGCACACTCTACTACACGATGTTTCTGTGAACAAAATAAACGCCACAGAACTTTGTCTTCAGCCAACGGATCCCAATAATAATATCATTGTCGTATTTGGAGATGCCATTCCGACCATTACCACGACACACAAAATAATATTCTACTCGATGGAATACTAATTAATAAATTTGACCCTCATACCTTCCATTTAATATGTATAGTGGAAAATTATCAATCGACGTTTTCAATTTTTTTTTACGTTGGCCCTAACCTTTTGCTAATAAAAAAATTGTTTAGAACGAGAAAGTTTTGTCTTACTTTAGAATACAAATTCGAACCTTGATCTGATTAATATATCAGTTTTAATGTAAAATATTCTTCTTTTGTTTCACTAATGGTTCGTAATTTACCAGGTAAATTCTATTAAAAGCAAAGAATACATGACGATATTTTATTTTTCAACACACGACTTGTTTTACCTTGAATCTGTAATATGGAACAACCCAGAAATGAAAATTGGGCCACTCCTGAGACAGTTTAGCCCGGACTATGTTGGGAAATTTTGGGTTTTAGATGCCCAAATTTCATTTCTGGGCAACATGCTTTTTGTTTCATTCACAGAAAAAAATTACTTTAACCGACTGAAAACACAATCTAGACTTTTTACTTTGCCCCAGGTTTACTTTACCCCCCGTTGAAATTTTTTTGAATGCGAAAAAGCGAAAAATATAATAGTCCGGAGATCAGACTTTTTACTCTACCAGTGGAAAACATAAAAGTGTCTAGAGTGACTTTTTTACTTTACTTGTCCTCTCGTAAAAATTTTACTTTACCGACGAAAAACATAAAAGTGTCTATAGGTCAGACTTTTTGCAAAATTAACTAGCTTTGCTTTACTTGGCCCCTCGTAAAAAATTTACACCAGCGGAAAACATGAAAGTGTCTATAGGTCAGACTTTTTGCAAAATTAGCTACCTTTGCTTTTTGGTTTCATTCACAGAAAAAAATTTACACCAGCGGAAAACATGAAAATGTCTAGAGGTCAGACTTTTTGCAAAATTAGCTAGCATTGCTTTTTGTTTCATTTACAGAAAAAAATTTACACCAGCGGAAAACATGAAAATGTCTAGAGGTCAGACTTTTGCAAAATAGCTAGTATTGCTTTTTGTTTCATTCACAGAAAAAAATTACTTTAACCGGCGGAAAACATGAAAATGTCTAGAGGTCAGACTTTTGCAAAAATAGCTAGCATTGCTTTTTGGTTTCATTCACAGAAAAAAAATTACTTTAACCGGCGGAAAACATAAAA